>JAJIBD010005241.1:0-180655 GCA_021461705.1 Cryptotis parvus | reverse complement strand
CATAATCCAAATTTAAAGTGTCTGTTTCACGGTGATATAATAAAGTTAAATTTTTTAAAAGTGCGTGTTTCTTCAAAATAAAATTAATGACTTTCAAAGCTTGTCTCATCAGTGGCTTAATATTTTATTGTTGTCAAAGTATACCTGTACTAGATTAGTATGAATTTATTCATGTACCTTGCTATTAAAAACAGAAGTATATGAGCTATTTTTCCCTTTTTAGAACATCTCCAGTAACATACCCCATTTTGTAGTCTACTATAATTAGTAAAAAGTTTTGTGTTTAGCATCCATACTTGATTGGTTTTAAAGTAGGGGAATCACACTTCCGATTTGTAGCCCCACCCTTCCCCTTTATCCCATACTATTAGCATGGAGCCCTGAACATAGAGTTGTCTGAATAACTTGGAGAAAGAAGTATATTTTAAAAATGACTTACTTTGGGTGGAGAGTGTTTGAATCAATCTATCAATTCTCAGTGTCTGTTCCTGCTGATTTATTCAGGACTGATCCTTAGCAGCACCTGCATGTCATTTTTTTTGGTGCTAGGTCTTCACACTATGGTGAGCCAAATGCAACTTAAGCACCATGCCTACTGTATATCTGTTTGGCCCTAAAGCGGATACTTTAAAATCTGTATATCATTACTATGGAGCTCCAGTTGCACAATTGGTTAGCGTGCTGTACTAATATAGTAATGATATAAAGATTTTAAAGTTTTATATCATTTATAAATGATAAATTATTACTATAAATCATTACTATATAAACGATAAATCATTATACCATTACTGTATATACTATATATCACTATCACTATCTTCCTGTTCATCATCTATTTGCTAGAGCAGGCACCAGTAATAGCTACATATGTCCTGTTTCATGCTAGTAGAACCCAAAGGCATCCGCTTGCTCCAGGAACATAAAGAGCCTCAAACCATTATATTAGGTCATGGGAATGTCCTAATATAAATGTTACTGGTATTTGGCATATCAAATACTACACAAGCAGCTAGCCAGGCTTGCCGTGCGGGTGGCATACTGTTGTAGTCACCTCTAAATAAAGCATTTATTGATGAACCACGCGGCCGTCTGCTGGGTGGAGTTATGACGAGAGGGAAGTCCGGATGTGGAAAATTGGCGGCCCCATGGAGTAGGGGGTCGTCTGGCTTGTTGTGAGGCTCTGCTGGGGTGGCGGGCCAGGGCTAGAACCCGCCATCTCTACCGGTGCCTCGTGAGTGTCTGGGCACAGCGAGAGCAGGTAACAGCTCTGCCCCATGTCTGAGAGTCTCTGGTTCAGCATACCTGGGCCAGATTGGAAAAAAAAACTGCTGCAGGGTGGGTGTCGATGATCCGGCTGTGATAGTCTGGTCTCCTGGGTGGAGTTGTGACGAGAGGGATGTCGGATGTGGAAAATGGCGGGCCCCATGGAGTAGGGGAGGTTCGTCTGGCTTGTTGTGAAGCTCTGATACTATATATATATATATATATATATATATATATATATATATATATATAATATATATATATAACTGATATATAACTGATACTTTAAAATCATTATAGCATTACTATAAAATATATATAGTAATGCTATAAAGATTTTAAAGTATCAGTTTATATATATCAATTTTATAAAAGTATCAGTTTAAAAAAGTATCAGTTATATATAATATATATATCAGTTATATATATCAGTTATATATAACTGATATATAGCATATATATGCTATAGCATATAGCATATGCTATATATACATCAAACAAATTTGTGCTCAAGCATTTTATATTTAATATATATATATATATATATATATTTGCTTTTGCTCATGAATTTACCCTAGCTCTATGCTAGGGATCACTACTGGTGGTGCTCTGGGCACCATATGATATCCAGGGTCAAGCTAGGGTTAATCATAAATAAGACAGATGCCCACTCTTTGTAATCTCTCGCTGGATGTTTTAAATCCTTTATCAGTTAGCAGGTTGATCTTTGTAATGTTTTAAATATGTACACGACCAGACTGATATGTCCCATCTATGTAGTGTTAAGGATTCCATAATCCTTCCAGAAATATACTCAGGAAAAGAAGAAATACTGGAATCAGATTATCTCTTAGCATCCCTCCAGAAAAAAATAGAAAATCAAGGACAGAGACAACACACTTGGTACTTACAGATTTAAGTATAACACACTTATACTTACAGTATATACTTATATATAACTTATGTATACTTATATAACTTATATATACTTATACAACTTATATATACTTATATAACATATATACTTATACAACTTATATAACTTACATATACTTATATATAGTTATATGACTTATATATAACTACTTATATAACTTATATATTCTTATATAACTTATGTATTCTTATATAACTTATATATACATATATACTTATATAACTTATATATATATACTTATATAACTTATATATACCCATATATACACATATATACTTATAGTATATACTTATACTATACTCATACCAGGTAAGTATAACATACTTATACTTATAAAATGCATCATGGCCAGGGAGATACGATGATGCATTTTATATAATATAAAATTAAAATTTTGGCTTTATTTAGTGTTTATATGCCATATTAATTAAAAATACCATCACCATCACATTATTAGGTTAGAAACCAAAACATTAAAACATTGATAATTTAGTCATTTATATTAATGTCAATAATAGTTATTGACATTGGTGGTATTTTCCCAGTTTTTTGCTCTTACTTAAAGTGAACAAGGTAACAGTGGCAGAAATTAAAAACAATCTGAATAATTTTGCTTAATAGTCAATACAGTTATTTCAGAAATGTTTTTATATTGTGCAGGATAGAGATCATTTAAAGTTCCGTATTAAACTTTTCCAATTTGAATTTCTTCTTTTGAAAAGAAAATTTACATTTTTTCTCAGAATTAAGAAGCTGTATACAGAATGATGGTACAGCGGGTAGTTGCTTCCATTTCAAGTACCGATAAGAGTTTGATTTCAAATATCACATATAGTTGCCTGACACCTCTAGAAGGTATCACTGAACTGAGTTCAGTGATTCCTAAATTCAGTAATCCATTAACACTGCTGTGAAACAACATCTCTCCCCATCTTCTGCCAAAATTGGAAGATGAAGAAGTAGTCTCAAGGAAGAGTTAAATGTGGGGAAGAAAGAAGTATGGAAGAAAGGAAGGTAGAGGGCCGATGGAATCAAAAGAGAAGGGAAGAGGCGGCAGGCAGAAGAGAAAAGGAGGAAAATTTGGTTTCTATTTGATTGAAACCTTAAAGATTCTGAATATGAAATATAGCATTTCAAAATGTGTATTATGGCACTTCACTAATTTTTCACTTAAGATATACTTATACAGTTAGGTTCAATATAATGCCTCCTTTGGAGCTTTAGTTTTTAATATCTTTCACAGATGTTTAACACTATTTCTTATAAGAAGTTTTTTAGATCCTGTTTGAACATTTTATATATTCACGTTTAGTCCATTGCTTGGACTACTTACAAAGATACTAAGACAATTCATGTGTTTTGTACTAAATGTTTTCTGTATGAAACCAAAAGGCCTTGAATGAAAGCAATAACTGTATTATGCATTATTTGATTCTCAGAGGTGGTAATGTGTTATGTATTAAACTGTGCAGCAAGGGTATTCTAAGACATGGTATTAAAGGTTATCAAAACTTGTGTTTCCTTGAGGAAGGCTGTTGAGTGAGAGAAATAGAGGTCAGTGGTGGAGGGAGTGGAAACTAGAGAAGTGATTGTTGTTTAAACTTTTGCAACAAACCCAAAGCTTCGTAATACATGATGATTACATGGAATCAAATTATAGAAATAACATGTTTTTAATATTTAATATTACTAAAATTGCATTTTTGAAAAATCATTATACAAAATGTGAAATCTCTTTATACATAGTTATATTATTTTTATCTGTGGCACTGGTTTTTCTTTACTCCTTCTAAACCTTGAGTAATAAATGCTGTGGTAATATGAGCATAATTAATTATAGGTTACTTGCTCAAATTTATAATGCAATGCCTTTATTTGTTAAAAGAACTAAATTAGCGAGATATGAAGATATTAAAGCAGAGAAATAAACTCTAAAATTAAAATTATTTTACAATAATTTTGATGATTTGATAATTACTTTTTTATTGTTTGTTTACAGGATTCAGATTTGGAAGATTGCTGTTTTCTGTTGGCAAGGAATATTTTTTTTATTTTTTTAAACTTCAGTCTTGAAGTACGGAGGACATCCAGAAGAGCAGTTGCTTTGTTTCTCAGTTGGAGCATGCATCAGTGCTGTTCCCCTCCTCGGTGTACAAGCATGTGGCCATCACAGATACTAGTCGTCTTGATGCTCTTAGCACCCAGAGTTAATGGTAAGACTTTAATTTGATTATTAGTCATGCTAAGTGTTGTTTTACTTCTTTACTCTAGACATGTACATTTTTGTTATGTGATTTTTCAGCTTTTGTCAATCTTACGTTAATATGAACAAGTTAAAAGGATATAAGTATTCCTTAGCTGCAATAAATGACACTGATTTTGATAGCTGTTGAAATGTATATGTAACCAAAGTCATTGATTTCTTGAAATGACTTTTGCATGTTTTTTTGCCCTACAACAATGAATGGGAAAGTATGTTGAAATACAATATAATTTTATTATTAATTTTGGTTTAATAGTTTTATTCTTAAAATTACGAATGGATGTTAATGATCATGTACAAGTACACATGAAAGATATTTGCTTTTCTAAGTGAAACCTTTCTTTATCTGAGTATTTAGTGCTTTGCTCAAACTTTAATAGACAGTATAGAAAGTATAATTTCATCTTAAAGGGACAATGGTTCTATCCTATGTTTTATATTTCCATACAAAAACAGAAAACACAGTATTAAAATAATATGAACATATAAAAAATGTAATTTTACGTAGAGTTGCTAATTGTCTTGTGTAGCCTCTTTATCTTAAAATATTTTATTATTAAGAAAATTAGGAAAGTTAAATTATGTTACTTGGAATGTTTTAATAAATAATTATTTAACAATTTAGGAAATTAATTAAATTCTGTAAAACTTAGTGAAATGTTCAATTCAATGACTATATCAAAATGCTAACAAATGATTGTTTAAAAACCTTTTCTTTCTTCATAATTTAAAGTTTTCATAATAAGATAAAAATTATACAACACATTTTGATAGGTCTGAAATTATTCCAATAAAAGTGTAGTTTTGTTAACCAAAGTTATGCAAATAAAAGTTACTTTAAAGTTCAATACGCCTAGCGGATGCTTATTTAAATGGTTTGCAACTTTTATTTAAGACTAGTTTTCTAAAACAATAGAAAGGAAAATAATATAGGTTGATAGTCATGACAGATTAAACAATTGTAATTACAAATGCTTTAGAGGTCTCTAACATAATGTATAAAGCTGAAATAAATTTTTAGCCTCACTTTCATTTTTAGTTGATTGTAGAAATCTAATGAGGATCATCAACATTGCTGTTCTGAATCTGCCTGTTTTTTAAACTTTCAACATGAATTGCATTATCTTTTTATTATAAAAACACTCATCACAGTTTGAAATTTTTTGTAGTTTCTCATAGTACATAAGACTTAAAAATCACCATAAAGCCATGATTTAAAAAAATCAAATAAAATGTAACTCTTTTTCATAGTATGTAAATTACCAAAATCTCCACATTTTTTGTCCTTATATCTATTCACTTACCTTCCAATATGCAATATTGTGTGACTTGCAATGATAAAATAAGGTTCACTTTTATGTTTGTTATTTTGGTTTTGGCTATCACACACAATGATACTCAGGGGTTCCCATAAATATGCTTAGGAGATTATCTGCAGTTCTGAGGATCAAACCCTGTTATGTTGTATTCAAGGCAAGTGCCTAATTATCTCCAGCTCCTGAGTTTTAATTATACATATACTGAAAAAATTACTGCAATTAGGATTTTTGCTGTTACAATCTCAATCATAAGATTATTTTAAGATTTAATAGCATTAAATAGTCCAGTATAATGCATACAAATATGAAGTAACTGAACATGTTTAATTATCCTCATTATGCTATCTGCCTCAATGGTTTCTTTTTATTACTAGAAATTAGTTCATTGTATGAGCGGTTTCATTTGATGTTGATACATAAGGTCTAAATACACACAGGCTCAAATAATTCTTACAGGTACATAGAAAACACACATTACACAATTCCTGTTACAAAAGTAGGGTCTAAAATTGCCCATGTTAGAGAAGGTTGGTTAAAAATAGCAGGGATACATTGTAACAAAGACTCCTATCATGTATTTCAGTACACCTGAAGCGTAGCTGAATAAAGGTCATAGGTCTTGGGTTTGGATATAAATTGAACAGACACATACACATAACAAATAACCTATTCAAATAACTCTGAAAGTACTTTAAAACCCATAAAGAAACCCAAAATAAAATTAACCTGTTATTGGAGCTTAAAACTAAAATAAACTAAATTTTAAGTACACTATATTATCTTGATTCTGAAACATATCAGGCTAAATAATATAGAAAATGTATAATTATAAACATTTAAATATAATTATAAACATTTATAATATCCATATACATAAGGATACAATACATAATTATTGTATCCTTATTACTTTACATAATATTTTAAAACTTGGCGTTAGGGAAAATACAAAGCACTTGTTTCAGCTTGCTGCAGAAGGCCTTCCCTTTACTTTTGTGATACTATTTTTGCCTTTTAAAGACTGTTCCATGAGTGCCTTAGGAACCAAGCTTGCTCATAGAGTATATAATTTTAATCATGCAGCAATGCAATAATTTGTTTTGACAGTTCACCAAACCTGACTTAAAGGAACATTGCAAAATATGAAATAGAGGGCCTAGGAGCAATAGCGCAGCCAGTAGGGCCTTTGCCTTGCACAGATGTTCAGAGGATCTATCCCCTGATCTGCTGATAGATCTGGGTATCTATCCCAAGATCCCCCTGTAGTGATCCTTGAATTTAGAGCCAGGAGTAAGCCATAAGAACCAAGGCTGTTATGGTACCTTAAAACAAGCAACAGCAACGAAAACCAAATCCCAAAATAAACCCCAAAACCTAACCTTGAAATATATTTCTTAATTGTAGATATCATTTTGTTTCCAAGTTATGCCCTAATAACATCTCCTTACTTTTTATTAGTCAGAGACTTGACTTTTTTGTGCTTTTTTGATCATAGTGAAATAAATTTGTATTAACTCTAGATGTGAAGGTACAAGAATCCTTACAAAAGATCTCATGGATTTAATTTTGCTTATCCTATATTCATCATAATTTAAATTTCTGTTGTAAAAATGTCAAAGTAGAAAGTGATAAAAGGAACCTTACCGAATTATGTAGTTATTTATGAAAATTGGATAGGAGTTAAGATTAATAAGGAGGCTTCTTGCCCTCTGGACTTAGAGGCAAGAAAGAATCAATTCTTTAATATGGAATTTGCTCTGTGGAGAATCATATCTAAGTTTCACCTGTCCGTTATGTAGCAGATAAATGAGAAATACACAATATCGCCTCTTCTATGTTTTAGACACTAGATTTTAGAATGTTACAGGCCAGTGGTAAAATCCCTTCTACCTATTTGCTCTGCTATAGAATTCATTGGGATTTAACAAAGATACTTTATCATGAGCCAGATAATTGTTCTATCCTTTCACATGTGATATTAAATAGAATACATTTACTTTCTCCCTAAAGAGTTTAACAGTAAGAAAAATGTTAAACCTACCTTTCATCTATAGGAGGGAGTGTCTATTCCATGAAGGGCGGTTTTAGGAAATGGCTGTATTGGGGCTGGAGTGATAATATCTTGGGTAATGTGCATGCCTTACATTCAGCTAAACAGTGTTCAGTCTCTCAACCTCAAGGGTGATTCCGGAGTGCAGAGCTGAGAGTAAGTTCTGAGAATCACCAGTCTTGACACAAAAAGTTAAAAGAAAAGTAAAAAGAAAGGGAAAAGAAATGCATGTATTGGGCTGTATAGTGAGCATAAGGCCAGGGACTCTTGTCATTCATGCAACCAACCAGATTCTTTCTCTGACCCATAGTTGATCCCTCAGGCTCTGCCCCCGTGAGACCCAGGAGTGCAGATCCACTTACAATCACTGAGTACTTCCAAGTGAGCTCCCCACCCCAAAAGAATTAAATGCTTTAGCATAATGTTTTTAACCTGTGGTAGGCATTTTGTGAGTCTCCTTTATATTTAAACATGATATCACTATTTTGAGATAGAGGCTAAATACAATCCAGAGCATTAGGTAAGGGAAATGCAAAATTATATTTATTCTTATCCTGTGAAATAAATACAGAAAAAGTTTTTCACTTTTACCCCAAGAATTCAAGTTTTTCTCAAAATTTCGTAGTGTTAGCGTCTAATTAAATTTTTTTCAAATCAATATATATAATGTTAATATACAACTCTCTGTGTACAGTAATATCCTATTACATAATTTTCATAAAGCATTTTTTCCTGACCACTACATGATTAAAGCTATAAGCTGAATAAATAATTTTGAATAATGTTTACCTTAGTCAAATTTATCCTGGCTCAATCTTTAGAGTCTGGATAATGTTTTCTGTAAGAAAAAAAATTATCAGTACATCTACCCTAAGCATAAATATTCAAGATTTTAAATCAGGAACTATCTCTGGTTTTGTGTTTATCTGTTTGTTTTCTGTGTCTCTGTGTATCTTTGTATGTTCTTTTTGTTTTTCATGGCTGTTCTCCCTTCCTGTACAGACACAAAACCCTTGTGTATAATGCAAAGAGACCTACAGAACTAGAGATGACACTAAAGGAGATGGTCAGTTATTTGCTGTAAATAGTGTTGCATGAATGTATAGAACTTTTGTGTGTGTGTGTGTGTGTGTGTGTGGTATCTTGTTTGGTAGCAAAGAAAAAGCAGGGAGTTGGAGAGCAATAATCCAACCTGGGGATCATTTTTGACTTTCAGAGAAGGAATCCAATAGATTTGTGTGGCATCTGGTATAAGAATCCTGAGTGCAGGAGGTGAATTATGACGCTTTGGGAAGTGAGAAGAAAATTGATTTGATCAGATATTTAAACTATAGCTCATCTAAAGTTTATAAACTGTTATGAAAGTTAGACAAAGGTAGACATTGGGATTATTTGACCGTAACGTGGGTAAGGAGGAGCAGTCCTTTTCAGAAAAAAATTAGGGCTTTGAAAATTTTTATATCACCACTGTAGGTGAACTTTTTTCCTGCAAGTATGGTTTTATTGTCTTAAAGCAATGTATATTTTCATACATTCAAGTACAGTGCAGGGAAACCTATGTATTATGTTAATTAATAATTATTTATAAGTAAATTTAGCAATAGTAAAGATAATATTCAATATGGTTATTATGTATATATTTATAAAATCTGTATTTTATTTTCATTTTTGTAGTAATACCATTTAATGTAACTAATACCCATGTATGGTATAAGAGATTATACTACACGTTTAAGAATGCAAAAATTGCATTTTACTTCATTATATATTTAACATAATTCTTATGAGATTTTTTGGGAAAAATTCAACTTGCATTATAGCTTTGCTTAATTTCTTAGTTTTAGATTGTCCTTGAAAATCTGTGATATTTGTCCACTTTGGTATTTATAATATATCCACTGTTATGTCATGATTTTTTATAGGCAAAGGTATCATGTAAAATACTTTTTCTGGTAATAACATATGTGATCACTGCTCACTGCTAACATATGTGATCATTGCTATTTGCATTAGCTACTTAGGAATTAATTTCAAAATAAACATTGTGTAAGTTACCAATGCAGTATTTAATACAAATAATAAGATAAAATATGCATTGCTAATAGTCTTTCTTTGTAAGACTTGTTTAGAAACTATACATATTCTATAAGCAAGATATGAATTGGAAAAGAAGCTATATTTTGCCTTCACACTTGCAACTATTTTATGTAAATTTTAATTCACAGTGATAGTCTAGGTGTCCATCCCTTATTTTCCGATTAATTGTTTTACTATTATTTTCAGTGCTCATTTGAGGCAATTGTGAATCATAATGTAGTTTTATGTTTTGGCTTAGGCTGAATTGTAACTGAAGTAGACTGTTGTTTATTTATTGAGTGTTAAATTTAAATTTTTGATAAAATTATGATATTAAATAAATTTTATATAAATTTATAAGGTTCCAAATTAGTTTACCTCTTCATATTGCTGTTTACTTGCATCCACAGTGTTTTAAAATTTTTTTTCTTTTTGGGTCACACCCGGCAATGCTCAGGGGTTTCTCCTGACTCTGCACTCAGGAATTATTCCTGGCGGTGCTGGGGGGACCATATGGGATGCTGGGGATCGAACCAGGCCAGCATGGGCCTGCCGCCTGCAAGGCAAACTGCCTACCCTCTGGGCTTTGGCTCCGGCCCCTAGAATAGTTTTTTTTTAATTATAAAACATCCTTTAATGCATTTTCATGCCTTCATTTATTTTATTTGGATTTAAATTATTACTTTCTTGTTTTGTTATTGGTTTCTTATAGCCTGCCAAGAAGTGTTTTGGGGTTGCTCCTAGTTCAGTGCTGGGGTTATATGGATGATGAGGTGCAAGAACAATACAGTTCAAAACACTAGGGCCCCTATATGCGCATACCATGTGCTCCTACCAGTTGAGCTATGTCCCCATCTGCTAATCAGTTTCTTAACAACCAGTCACTAATTTCAAATTCAATAGCATGAGGTATCATTGATATGATAGGCACATAAGATGCTATACTATATATGTGTCAGTAGACTTGGAGAGAGGGGCCAGGGGAGAGTTAGTTGTGTACATAGAGCTGAAGGTGCCTTTATTGAGCTCTATTGTGAGCAAAGAACATCTCAGAATGTCAGAGGCTGTAAGATGGCCCATGACCTCCAAGGTCCTTGTGAGGATCTTTGCCTTTCTTTTCTGTAAGGTAGGTGTGTTATGGAGATACTAATGCAACTTATAGGTTTATTTAGAAGTGAAACTTGATTTGTTTCTATTTCCATTAAATCAAGCTAAGTCGTATAGTCACATCTTTAAAGGTGATAGAAAGCATAGTCCTTTTGTGACCATTTTGGAAGATATTTAAAATAGAAAGTTTTATTTTGTAAACTGGATATAAAGCACATTATATTGTGAACTTTTTAAAATCTCTGAGCTAGAGTAAAATGCTATGTAACTCATCCATTTAGAATGTGTATTTCTTTGAGTTTTAGGGTCTTCACAGCTATCAAAGAGTATCATTTATAGAACATAGCCATTACTTCAGAAAACCACTGCACTGATTAGTTAGTAGTCACACCTGACTTTCTCTTTTTCTAAGCTCCTGGTAATGTCTAATCTGTTTTCTATATATAGAAATCCCTGTTATATTTGTTTATATATAAACATAATTCCTGTTTTTAAAAAACCTTTTGTGACTTAGTTTCTTCACATATAATTTTTAAAAAAGTACAATGTATTTTTCTATATTTTTGATGTTGAATAATATGATATATCACATTATACTTATATGTGATAAAATTTGAGTTTATATTACTTTTTTTACTATCCTGTATTATGTTATTATTGAAATCATGCAAACATTTTGTGACCACATTTTAATTTTGTGGCATAGATACACTGGGGTGGAATTACTGTGTCACGTAACTGAATTCTCTCTCACAGTGGATGCACAGTTATGCATTCCGCAGAGTGAAGAAGCCTTTCATTACTCCTCATTCATACTTGTTATTGTCTTATATAACTATCCCGATCAAGATATAGTTATAAATATCTCCATTTTAATCTGCATTTCTTTAATTTATAATATTGAATCATTTTTATATGTTAATGATATTTACATATTATAAAATATCTAGTTTTTGTTAATTTTTTATCTTGTTAAGTTTTAGACATGATAAAATATTTAATACTTTTTTTTTGCATTTTGGGTCACACCCGGCAATGCTCAGGGGGTTTCTCCTGTCTCTGCACTCAGGAATCACTCCTGGCGGTGCTCGGGAGACAATATGGCATGCCGGGATCGAACCAGGGTCAGCACAGATGGCGCGTGAAAGGCAAATACCCTACCCGCTGGGCTATCGCTCCGGCCCCAATATTTAATACTTTTTATTGTTAATTTTTATATTGTTAAGTTTAAGGCTTCCTTTATAAATTATTTTTAGGAAAGACCAGAAGATATAAGTATTAAAATATTTTAGATTTGAAAACTTTAGTCTGAAAAAGCTTGCTACAATCATTTTGCCTAAATTTACTTAGTTAAATCTTCCCTGTTTTATATCCACTTATAATCATATTAATGATCTGATCTCATTACTTTACCTTTGATTTTGTGTGCTTATATTATTCCTGAATGCTCATTAGCTTATTAGTTCAGATTTTTACTTATGATAACAAAGTTTGTAATTGACAAAAATTAAAATGGTGCTCTCATTGTTGAATAAGCAACTTACATACAAATGTCAAGTTAATCCTCTGTATTCTTATATTCTTAAATTACTTTTCTTTGGTAAATTATAAAGAACATTCAGCTTTAATTATGACTTTCAAAAAATACTTTTATTTCTGTTCTAGTCCGAATTCTTGTGCTTCTAGATTTGAGGGTTTCTCTGATACGCCTTTACGTATCTTTGTCGCAATTGTATTTTATAAAAGTGACTTTCAGGACTGGAATGAAGTATAGTGAGTAAGGTCTTTCCCTTGCACTTGGCTAATCAGAGCTCCATATCTGGATGGCATAAGATCTCCCAGAGCAGCAGCAGGAGTGATACCTGAGCATAGAGCTAGTTGTAGCCCCCTACGCTGCCAAAAGTGTCCCAGTTCCCCCAGAAATTGACTCTTCATAATTTTTCTCAGATACATTTTGTAAACTACCTGTTTTATGTATTCCAAAAACGTAAGCAGCTGATTGTTTCTCTCATCTATATACTGTATATTAGTATCTTCTGAAGTCACTGAGATCATATCTGTAAATAGTCATTCAAGAATGACAAAGAAAATAAAACGATCATTTTATGACAATAGTTCTAGATAGCTTGCAGTATTTGAATCAAATGGGTGTCTAAAAAGTTGCCTTAAAACTGTAGGAGAAAACAGAATAAGATAATTAATGATTATCAATGCCAGTACGTAACTATTCTGTATATTTAATGAACAACAAAGGGAGGATGTTATTAACATATTAGAACATAATCCTTTTGTTGCTTGAATTCCAGAAACTTAAGTTCACATTCTTGTCTTCTCTAACCTCTGAAAACCCTTATGTACATGGTGTTTTAAACAAGGTAGAAAGACAATCTTTGAGTACAAATCCAAATCTTCTTTTTTCAAGATGTGACCTTAATTAAGATAACTGTTTCCTTATTTGTTACAAGGGTAATACAGCCTTCTTTGTTAGTGTGTAAGGATTAAGTAAATTAAGACTAGGGATTGCCTAATACAAAGACTCATTTAATCCTAGGGGATGGGAGTCATTAAAACATACTTTACAAATTATGACTAAAAGACAAATGATTTGGGTAGTAAATTTAAAAGACGACACCATCTTGGGGTCACTTCCATTGCATAGTGACTTTCAGAGACTGCATTGTATATTTTTGATCCTCAAATGTGACAGTTTCTCCAATTATCAGCCCACACATTTGTCCACAGAGGCCATCATTATATTCAGGACTCACCCACTGGACTGTAACTAAGTCTTTAATGAGTTACTAATGAACATCTTAAGCTTAGATCAGCATTTACCAAAAAAGAAATGTTAGAGTGGTGAAACGCTATTCAGACTGCAAGCCTTTCACTTTTAATTAGACTATAATCCAAACAAATTCCCTGTTTTTATAGTTGTGCCTAGGTTTGAAGGAATTGAATCATGAATGTCAGATAGCACCTCATTTTGATAGTATTAGTTCAATGTAAAGTTAGTGGACACAAATAGATGGAGCCATAATAAATTATTGAGAAATTAAGCTTTTAATTAAATGGAAAGATAAAAATCATATGCAAACCCCCCAAATAGCAGTTTACAATGATTCATATTTTCTTGGCTCACATGACCTTAAAGCAGATTAATGTAGCAAATAAGAGATGACACAAGGGGCAAAGGTCTAACTATGATTGGATCATGCATTCAGAGAGAAAATATCTATATTTATAAAGAATCAGCTTTCACACATTTCTACTTCTTGCAAACCTGTTAGAGATACCAGTAAGTATTAATCACAGGTGCTACTTGAATAATATCAGGATACTTCTCTCTAGTTGTTGCAAATCAGCAATTGTGGTGAGTGACAAAAGAACATTTTTTATTCCTTTTGATAATAAAGTGTGTTGAAATTATACAAACCTCAAGGTTAAATGATTCAATCGCAAGACAGATAATATACAACATTCCAAGCCAGACGCCAGCGTCATGCTCTTCTGCAGGAACCCTCTGCTTGCTTAAATAGAAGCTTTTGAATTAGTGACAGTGGCCCAGGAAAGTTGGAATATCTGTGACAGAACAGGCATTTTGTAAATTATGTGCTGTTAGTCGAGATAGCTTCAGTGTTTCTCTGCAGGCAGATAAAAAACCACAATGTGGATTTTTAAAAGCAGGTGGCCATTCATAAGCAAGTTTGTACATATCACTGTAGAAAATCAATCATTTTGACATGTGAGCCTCTCATACTTGCTTTCTTGTTAACTGTCATTGGGTAGTCATTCTGCTTCTGTATTGTGGAGGTGCAAAAGTGCAGGCAAACTTTTTATATCAGAAAAGAAAATTAATTATTTTTTCCTCAACACTCTTTTGAGATGGTTAACCTTGGATAGAGAGAAAAAAATTAACAAACATAACAGATCTCTTTTAATATAAGTATGGCTTTTGGCATATCAGGTATAATAAATAGTGCTATATAAAAAGACAGACATTGATACAGTTGTAATAATTTTAAAGATATGATTTATATTATAGTAACACTTTGGATATATAGCTTCCTCTATTAAAAGGGAGGTGGAATATAAATTTAAAGAAAGTCAGTATTTTCTGAATAATATTTGCTTATTTGTATTTTTACCATGAATTTAAATTTTTTGCTTTATATTTATTGGTGTTAGTATTTGAAAGTTAGAAGAAAGATATTGGTTATCCACTTCTTTCTCCATCTCTTTCTCCTCTTTTCTCCCTCCCTTGCTCACTTCTCTCCGCACAGTCTACCTTGTCTCGTATTCGGTCTATACCTGGTATTTGTTTCTCCTCCCTCACGTGTTCATTGTGCCATGAGGAACCACTAATTTAATAGATGCAAAGCATGTGATGCAGCATTCTGATCCGTTCCTCTGATGAATGAGATTTATAATATGCATTTTATTTAATGTGAATAAAGAGACACATTTTAATAAGAAACTAATTTTTATAAATATTTCTCACTATGAGGTACCTTATTCTCAGCATAATCATTTCTACCAATATTGGAGGTATTTGCATCACAATGTTAGAATGAAGGTAAATACTGTGATCTACAAATCCCGATTTCTTACTTTGAGTTTTATTATGTGAAGTTGTCAGATATAAAAGCCAGTTAAAAAAGCTATCTTTGTTTTCATTTTCAGTTTTTACCAAGAGGAATTAATTTTCTCTTTATTTTCAAAGCCAAGAGTTGACTCACTATTTCAGGATGTTTTATACAACTTTTAACTTACAAGTTACAACTTATGACTTAATTGCTCAGTTTTCTAACAAAAACTTTAGGTATAATATGTTTTTATTTTGCTTTATTTTAACTTGTTCTGGTGTGGAAAAATGTTTGGAACCTAATCTGAAGGGAAATTACTTGCCTATATGGGCATAAAATATTTCATGGAAGATTTCAGTCTACAAAATGAGTCTATTAATTTAGATTGAATAATTTCCAGGCATGCCACGGAAGTTGCTTCATAGTACTCAGGTGGACGGTTTATCACAACTGAGACTTTTTTATAAGACCAGGAGTTGAAGTAATTTTTTTTTCTCCTTGTTAGAAATCCATGGTGTAATTTCTACCTAGTGACACCCTTAGTAGTCAGGGTCTTAAATTGTAACTGTTATGACTATTGTTAAACATTACTACCTATCTTATAAAGAAATTATGCAGCTGTCACATATACCTTAGGGAGAAATCAGAGATGAAATAATTTCTTTATATGGCCAAAATGGAGGTTCTGGGGAAAAATGTAGCCTTTCTATTTCAATTTTGCATAAGGAAGTGAATGGAAAGTGTATTTTTATCTTTAAAAAATAAAAACATCCGGGGGCTGGAGCAATAGTCCAGCAGGTAGAGCGTTTGCCTTGCATGCGGCTGGCCCATGCCAGCCCAGGTTCTATCCCTGGCATCCCATATGGTTCCCTGAGCACCACCAGGAGTAATTCCTGAGTGCAGAGCCAGGAGTGGCCCTTGAGCATCACCGGTGTGACCCAAAAAGCAAAAAATAAATAAATACCCCATTGTTATATATCTGTATAACTTTCTATCTACCTGCACCAAATCTGCATATTTCTCATAGATCTTTAATATATATATATATATATTTCTCATTCTGTGTCATACCCATATATTCATCTGTCTACCTTCTCTCTTTATCTTACACTAAAATTGAATTCAGCATCAATCATTCCTGTTGTATTTTTTTAAATTTTTATTTACATAACAGTTTGAAGTTAACAAAGCCATTTTTCCACAATAGATCACTGAACATTCCTAAATCAGTAAATCAAATCAGTAATATAAAGATGAAGTAAAACTGTACTATCAATCTAACACACTGAGATATTTGAAATAATTGTTAGAAAAATAAACTCAATTTCAAATGTCTTAACCATCTCGGTTAAGTCCTTCCAAGACATTTTAATGAACCACTGAGCTTCAGCCAGCTTTGTTAAAATGTGTTTTAAATTAGAAATAAACCAGCTAACACAACGCATAAAGACTGAGTCAAGCAGTTATATAAAAAAATTGAAAGAAATTGTTAATATTTCATTAGGGAATAAAGCAATGCTATGTTTACAAATAAACAGTAACCCTCAAATGACAGCTTAGTTTTTTTTAAATTTAAAGTATATTAAAATTTTAAACTCTACAAATTGGAAATAGTTTAAATGTGCTAATGATTATATATCTAAAGAGAATTTTTACATAGGATTAGGCAAGTTTGATTAGGAGGATATATTTTATAGCCAAGAGATAGTAATGAAAATAACTTATTGTAATTGTGAATTGTAACTCATTATAATATTGTTTTCAGTGTAAGGCTCACAAATAGCCAGCTTTTATAAATATATGGTAAGATAGCAGCCTATCTACTATTTGTGTTCTCTATTATCCTTAATGAGTAGCTATGCACTTTAATCAATTTTTCTGATTCTTCTTCCAAAAAAAAATCTAATGTTAAAGGTATTAGTAATGTTTTTTTGTAAAAACTGATTTTCTTTAGAGCTACAACAAGAGAGAGAAGAATTAAGTTTTAATTTTTGAGGAAGACTAGATATAAAGAACAATTGTGACCTTCTGTTCACTTCCTGTCCTCAAAGCAAAATTGCCTATGAAACATTAGACTTATATTTTTGTCTGTCTGAAAATGTGGTCTAAAAAGGAAAGGCAGAAGAGGATGAGGAAGGCCCCTCCAAACTCCAATTAATCCTGTAAGATTCAGTGGTTTATTTTTATAGTTTATTTGAAAGAATGTATCCTTATCAAAGAGGTTTTATTTAACACGAGAATCCATGCTTCCGATAAAATTTAAAACTTAAATTGTATTTATAGATACATTTATCTTATATTAAAATCAAATTACAAATCCCCAGGTGCCATTCGAAGTTTGCAATGTTGTATTTTTAACAAAAAGTGACAACATTGTTCTCATTTGTTCTTATAGCTCTTCTCTAGGCAGTGTAACAGTTTCTCAATTTTGCTGCTTTTAATCTATGACTCTGTTTCTTTTCTACTGAAGGTGAATTTAAATGAGTCTGAGCTGTAGACACATATATTACTCCAGTCCCATAGAACACATTAGAGTCTAATTTCCTCCAAGTTAGAAGTCATAGTCTGCTTAACCTCCTGATAGTTTGTAGCCTTCTCTTTTTACTGTGTGAAAATACTTTATTCCCTGATCCCAAATTACTCTTTGTTGATCTCCAGAATTTACAGTTCTAGTTCAAGCATATTCTTATTTCTGTTTTAAGTAGATGTTCTTTACTCTAGACAAGCCATTCTAAACTGATGTTGATTGCAGTCCCTCCATTGAAAATCAATTGTTATTCTTTGCCTTTTTAGACTTTGACCTTTCTTCAAATGATTGGCCTGTAGTCAAGTAGAGTTCACTGTTCTATGAATGTTTCCTTTCCAGCTCTGATTTTTTACCCCATGCTTTCTTTTTTTCAGTGTATAAAACAGAAACTCTAATTAGACCTTTTACCCTATTTTCTGAAAGGTATGAAGGGCCATTCCTTTTTTCTGTGATCTCCTTTCAGATTGTTCTTCCACCTTCATTTGTTATTGTGCTATATCTTGAGTAAGCCATGGAGCTTTCTCCTTACAGCTCTTGTGGTATGGAATAGTTTTTCCTCCTGAGTTTTAATATGACTAGCAACATACACTTTCATTGAAATCTCAATTCAGATGTTATCTCATAGGTTAGTCTTCCACTGAAAACTGGAAGAATCTGTATCTTGCCATATATAGATGCCATATATAGATAACCCATGAGATTACCCCACATTACCATAATTACCATGTATTCAAGCTCTCTGTAGGTTTTCCATACAAGTTAATTCATATGTTTTATGATTCAAATCAAAATGTTTGCTAGGCATCCATGTGACAATTTTAAAGTTATGTATCTGCTTAAATTTTCTAACTAAAATCATTAAAGTAAGTTTATTCTTTGTTTATTACCAAACTCCAGCATTTAGAAAAAGCCTGGTATGTAATAGGAAATCTAAAAATATTTTTGAATTACTGAACAAATAAATGCATACTCCGTGTATAAGTTTACATGACTTTATGCATTAACCTGACTCAGTTAATAATCTTTCACCTTGATTATAACTGAAGTATGTCAGATAGCATAGCTTTATATATTTTTCTCATTTCCTATGATAGATTATTTATGAGAAGAGTTAAAATATCCATATTTTTGGGCAATCAGGGAGCTAATTTAGAGGCAAATTAATAGAGAATATACTGGAGTTAAACACTGAAGGAGGAAATTACTTAATGGATTTGATATTCATAATTTATTGGACTTCAAACTCACTTCCTTCTTTAGCACCATTTATATTTACACACTATCAATGTAGAAGAGAATATAGTCATTGACTTACATTTTACCTAGATTTTTTTAGGAACCATAAAATTAATGAGTGTAATTAAAATGTTTCGGGGTAGTGCCTTAAAAGAATGATCTGAAGTATGTCATTATAAACGGATTGTTTCATAAATTTCTTAATATCGTTAAAGTTTTCCTTAAACTTGTTTTATTTCTTGTGATTTGGGAGTAAACATGGCTTTCTTTTTTTTAATTTGTGACAATTTTATATACAAGAAAATATAGCACTGTTATTTAAACTTCCAGCATTAGAAAGAGCGATTACAAAATTCTCTTGCCTTATTGATTTTCATAGATTCTCTTCTAACTGTATATTGGAGCATTATTATTATGTTTTAAAATATGCATGTTATGATAAAATAATTCTGTAAAAACAAAGTTTTTCCTTGTTAAAGTCTTTTTTCTTTCTGTTGCAAGCATATTTTCATTATCATATTTAGGTTTTACACTAGTTGCAATTAGTGTGCAGGAATGTGTATTTACTGTACGTTTTACCAGAAAACAAAAATCTTGTACTTATAACAGCTGTGTTGTTCATAGCATATAATGTCTGACTGTTTTGTGGATTATTTTAAAAATCATGTGTGCTGTTCTATTTTTTCTTTATTGTCCTGTTCTTCCATATTTATTAATTTATGTAATATGTACCTTTTTGTCAGTAAAATTGTTTTATATATGAAAATGTATGTGTATCCTTTTCATTCTGATGTCCACAATAGATTTTAATATAGCATTTTCATAAATGTTAGTGGCCTAAAGCACATAATTATAAAACACTCACCTAAGAATAATAACAAAACCAAAGAAAACTAATTATAAATGATGCTATTTTTCATCTATTAAGTTCTCAAGCTCTTTTGTGTGTAAAATTTTATATCAGTAACCAATATTTTTATTTATATTTAATGTTAGTGCCTATCATTTGCATCAGAATTTTGTGACTATACAATAAAAAGAAGACAACTTTTGAGGTAGTTTACTTTTGCTTTCAAGACTTGCATCTAATATTCTAGTCATTATAGGAGCTAGGATTATTCAATTTTAATGTCTGATATTGTCTAATGGAAGAGGTCCACGATGAGCATTACACTAGGAACCTAGAGGTCAGTTCCAGAGCGGTTGAGTGAACCGGGGTGGCCAGGGTCTAGGGTCTGTGACTTGCAGTGCAGAGCAGCCTTGGGAACAGTCTGTAGCAGGGCTCATCTGAGGCCAGCCTGAACTGAGCAGAGTCTGATGCTCCGCCCTGCGGTCCCCGCAGGTGGCAAGCACAATGAGAGACATCCAGCCCTTGCTGCTCCACTGAGACACGCCAGTCCAGGAGGCGCTCTCCCCCCCAGACATCTCCTTCAGCAGCCAGCTGCAGGCGCGCCACTGCTCATCGTGGTCAAGGGCCTCGAGGAGCTGCCAGAGGAGTTCGTGGTCCAGGAGCCCAAGGAGCACAGATTGCAGCCCAAGGTGCGGCCAGCGGTGGGAGAAGAGGGTGGGGGTGGCAGTAGGGCCTGGGGGGCTCAGAGCAGTGTTAAAAGTCTATCTCATGCTCTCTTTCCCTTTACATCCACACTCTGCGGCTGAAGATGACACTTCTACCCTAGTTTCATGTTTAACAGTTTATTTTTTAACATTGCATGCCTGTTCTATCTTAAAACTTAACCACTACACAGTGCTTGGCTTTAAATTATTGATTGGAATTTAAATATCTTTTCTCGATCATAGGAAATTAAAAATTTGTTTTAGAGATCATATATAAACTACTGTAATGGTTAAATGGTTGTAAAAGATGCCTTGACATTTCTGATCATCTACTTGCTTGAAAATTTTCAACAGTACAATTGGCGTCTAAATACAAAGATTGATTAAAAGATATTGTGACAAAGACTTTTGCATAAAGAATTATGTAATTGATGATAAATATTGGTTACAAAAGTCAGCCTTTTAAATTGTTCAAAGTGCGTTCTAATAATGATCTGAAACTGTCAAGTATAGAGGGTGTCACCCAGCCTTGAAAGAGTAGTGGCAGGTATCATACATTTGTTCAGAATTCAGTACTTATTATTTTACCGAATATTTTATATGCCGTTGTATTTTTGGTTGATCTTGTACTATGTTCGCTCTCATTTATATTACTAAACTATGGACAAAAATCTTGTTAAACTTCAATTTCCTTAAGGAACTTTTATGAGATATATCTAACATTTCCTTGGTATGTGTTTGCAACGTGAAGGCTAAGAATCATTTACTAGTGGAATCATAAGTATCCCAATATTATCTCTCCAATTCCATAACTTTTTGTGGGTATAATCATATGAGAAATGCTGAAAAAAAGTATGAGATGCTGCTATGATAACTCAGCTTATCTTCTAAGACCTAACACTAGATTTTGTTTAATAAACAGAAAGGTTGTTGCTTTCTTTTGATTTACTAAGGGGAAATGCATCCTATATCCATTGAAATTTAAGAGATGGTAAGGTTAAACAGAACCTTTCAATTATTTCAGCAGTAGAATAAGATAAGATGTGTCAGGCGACACTCACGGTGGTTGACCTTATTCACTAAGTCACGGCTAAATTAAATACTTTATAACTTTCCATTGTTTGCTTCTTTTATTGTTTGTTTTGGTGGTGTCTAGGGAATAGTGGTGGTAGTTGAGTGCACACTTTTGTTAATCACACCTAGAAGTGCCCAGCACTTACTTCTTACTCTGTGCTCATTTGATACGCTTGGGGGGACCATGTGTGCCGCCAAGAATTAAACTCTGATTAGTGACGTGCAAGGCAAGTACCTTATCCACCCTTCTGACTTGCCAGGTCAAATTCTCATGGAAACAGAGTCAGCGCCATCATATTCATAAAAATTCAGAATAAACATTTTTTCAAGAACATTTATGTTGTTGTTATTTTTTATTTTTTTGTTTAGTCACACCGGCGATGCTCAGGGGTTCGGCTCTGACTCAGGAATTACTCGGTGCTCGGGGCTTGGTCCGGGATCCCTGCCGGCTGGCTGCAAACACCTACCGCGGGCTCGCTCCGCCTTTATTTTTAACTTTCTTTTTTGCAATACTCTTTAAAACCTGAAATACTAAAGTTGGATGGAATTGTGATTTCTTCAGAAAAATGTTTAAGTAAAATTTTCAAGAGGATGTTTTAATTTAATTTATATTATAAGGTAATAATTAAAAGCAAGATTTAGAGGTGGAGCCATGGTAAGGCAGTTCATGCACTTGCCTTGCACAACACTATCTTTGTTTGATTCCTAACACTGTAATAGAGTTCCTAGAGTCCAACCAGGAATGATTTCTGAACACAGAGACAGGAGTAAATCCTGAACATGCCCAGTGACTGTATACCTCAACATGCTAAAAAATGCAAAATGTATTGGGGGCGGAGCGATAGCCCAGCAGGTAGGGTGTTTGCCTTGCACTCGATCGGCCCAAGCCAGTCTGGGTTCAATCCCCAGCATTCCATATGGTCCTCTGAACACCGCCAGGTGTAATTCCTGAGTGCAGAGCCAGGAGAAACCCCTGAGCATTTCCGGGTGTGACCCAAAAAACGAAAAAAAAATTCAAAATATAAAAATTATAGGTAATTTAAATTTTAAAAAATCTCTATAGAATTTCTCTTCTAAACACAAATTTTCAATGCATGCATTATCTAGCTTAATCCATGCAATAGGTTTCAAATACAATTTCTAGTATTAAAGAAGAAATCCAGATATAAACAAACACAAAAATCTTCATAAAATTGTGTCCTGCAAAAAAAATGGAATGCCATAAACTCTGAATTATTTTCTATGGAAGCAATATAATTTTGATCATACTGCAAATTTTATAACTAAATAAGGCTTTCTATATTAATGAATTTTCCTTTTTTAACATGCATGTGATGGGATTCATTCACTGTAGCACTGTTTTAAAATTACACTTTTATCATTTAGCAAAGAAGAAGGCTGTATTTATAGAGTTTTGGATTGAAACAAAATGGGGTTTCAGGCAGATTTTCTGTTAATCCAAATGGAACTGAAGGTAAATATTGTGTAATCTCATCATAATACATAGAAGTATTATTCATATGATATTCAAATGACAAACTCCCCTGTTATTGATTTGAAACTTTGTCTTTTAACTTTTGCAATTTTTGGTTTGTATAGCTGGCAGAAGTTTTAAGCATTAATGAGCATTTGAATTTATAGGAATTAAGACTTTGCTAGAAAAGCAAAGCCTATAAAATGATAAAGCATATTGTGCTTAGAGGACAGTTTTCTGTTTAGCATTAAATGCAGAAGAAAGTCTTAATGCAGATTGCCTAGTTAATGACTATATATCAAAACTTTTCCTTGAAGCTAAAGGAATGTTAATGTGTTTTTTAAGATCAGCATTTCCCTTACTTTAATTGTGGTTTTCATGCAGATCCACAATAAATTAATTGATATGATCTACAAATAGTTCACAGCATTTATAAATGTGTTCTTTTGTAATGCAGTTAAAATAATCCCATTTTGAACAGTCTTAAAAGACATTTTATATGTTCATTTTAATGTAGATTTTTTAAACAATCTAAGTACTTTCATAAGGGTTTTGAGTATTATGTTAGTTCTGCTGGAGAATCACATGTATCTGTAACATAATAGTTTTGTTCTTTATCCTCTATTCTTGAATTTTATGCTTGTATTTGAAGTAGCTCTGTGATAACAATAAACAATAGCATACTCCATTTAATGACTTATCAAGTCATTCGTAATTTCTGTGAAAATTGTTAAAGATCAGTGGTTACTTCCCTTAGATATTTTGGACTCTTTGGACATATATTTATCTTATATCATTTTTTCACATTGGATTAAAATGCATAGCTCTTGATCTACACTATCAAAACAAGAGAAAGCTGAAGAATTTATAAACTGATTTCTCCATATCTCTATCATCAGACACCACAAATGTGATGAATGTTTTCTCTAAAATACCTCTGGGTGAACACAAGAGGAGAGCAGGTCTTTTTTAATACCCAATTCTTACAGAAACTCTTGAGTATTGGATCTTATATATAAGTAAAAAAAAAAAAGCAGAGGATTTGTTCTCTCTTCCTGTGTTTATTTGGTTTTTCTCTCTCAGCTTTTTCTTTTCAATACTAGTATGTCAATCTGAATTTTATAGTTCACTTCTTAACCAGAGAAAGTACCACTATATCTTCTTGTCTTTTAAATAGAAATTCCGAGAAAGAGAATTTAATTCCAATTGTGTTTAGTCAACATCTCTGATCTAATTATTCCTATAACATGCATGCCATGATCTAGTCCCACACAGTAGCACTTGTATAAGGAACAGATATTAGAATCAGTATTGGAATACTGATCACTGTGGTGCACAGATTGGTGCACAGGAGTGTGAAGAGGGCGTATCTAGGTGGTGTTATAGAATGGGAGACAGTACTCCTGAAGGTAAGGTGATACCTAAGCTATCTGAAAACATAGCTATTAGCTAAGCAGAGAGGAAAATAATATAATTTTGCACACAGGAAATTAAGAACTTAATTCAGAGCAATTGTAGTATACGACTTTAATATATAATTTCTAGTCATTAGTCAAGAAAAAACTATGTAAATGGTGGAAAGGATCCAATCAACATGGTCTATGTAACTATAGAGGCTTGAAGTCTTCCTCGAGTCAGTGATGAAACAATTGGTTATGGCATAATTAAGCACAGAGCGGCCTGTTGCCTGTGTTTAAAAGGATGAGCAGTATTCCAACTGGGATAGGCAGAGCACCTCATCAGTTCAGATAATAAATAATTTCAAGTAGTGAGTGAAAATAGTAATAAAGAGAAATGATGTCAGGACTTTGATCCAAGGAGTGAGGAAAAAAATGGTAATAATAAGAACCAAATAAAAGAACTGACTTACTAGACTTATAAGTAAGACAGAGAGAAAATACAAATGGGAACCCAAGTTTATAGCTTGAAATATTGCATCATGAATAATTGTTTCTCTACTAAAATTAAAAACATAAATGGAAAAGAATTATAATGGTGTCATAAAAATTGTACTCGACATATTCTTCAATATACACAGAAGAATATCCCAAATCTGGGCTCCTAATTTAAAGATCCATAGCCAAAATGCAAAATCTGAAATCAGATCAATAGAAATATGTTTTGATCACAGGTTGTTATCTGTCGGGAGTGCCGCCGGGGTCCCGACAGTGTCGGGAAAGTGCGGTTCCCTTCTACCTCCAAAGCCGGCGGGGGGAATGGATGAAGACTCAGGAATCCAATGCAGTTTTATAAGGGCTTTACTATCACAGGATCCAATATACAATCCAAGAGCAGGGAAAAACCTCCGGACTCGGGTTCCCAGCTAGGCTCCAGCCACGTGTAGGCCAAGATGGCTGCCACCACGTGTTGAGGCCCAACAGAGAATGGAGAGGATGGAGAAGCAAAACTCCAAGGGAAGCCGAAATGGCAAAAAGGGGAAAAAAGAGAGTGCTTCTTTCTTCTTGCAGCTTATCTTATAGCTAGAAATCCGACAAACTCCCCAGCCCAGCCCATTCTGGGCTGGGCTACCTAGATATGAAAACAGGAAAATAGCTCTATAGAAATGTATCAACTTCAGGAGACCATTTGGTTGTTTACAAGGACCCAGAGCTAATTCAAAGCCTCCTAGCAGAGCTGGAAAGAGCTATAAGCTAAATGTAACTTCCCTGGCAGGAAGGATCAAATGCCCTCATGTAATTTCTCCCAGCACCTCACCTAATGTCTTGAGCCAAGATCTGCATGGAATTGCCTTTATAGGGTAGAGAAGGGGGTTTCTGAGATGGCATGACTCTGTACCAAAGACTAATACTAATGCCAGTTAAATATTTCTTCAAGCCTTCACAAGAGTCTCGTCTACTTCACCGTAGTTTTGTATTTTAGTTGCCTTTGATTTATCAGGGAGCCATGCTTGCTTGCTTGGAGGCAAACAGCATTTCTCTCTGGTCTAATTACTTAGAGATCCAACGTGGCCAGGCAAATATGCTGGTGAGATCTAGCTAGTCCCACGATGATTGTGGTAGGATGGGAGAATATTTATACCAGCCAGTACAGAATACATGGTCAGATAAACTGCCACATTTAGACTACCCTCCTATGTACGAAGTGACCTTCAGGAAGCAATCCATGGCAGATGCAGAGGCCTAGGCTTTTAGGCGTTCTGCAACAGTTATCAATTAAAATAGCATGTGCCAGGATTTTCTTACATCACTTCCTTCTTTCTAGTTATAACTAATGAAGTATAATTTCATACAATTCTGTCATGCAAAAAATGATAGTATAGTGGAACTATGATTATGTCTTATCTTTATTTCTCCATTTTCTTATGAATTAGCAGATATAGATTTTAGCATAGATATGGGATCGTAATATAATTTACAATTCTGTGACAGAAGACAAATTAAAGTTAGGACAGTTGAATTTTGGGGCCTGAGCGAGATAGATAGATAGATAGATAGATAGATAGATAGATAGATAGATAGATAGATAGATAGATAGATAGATAGATAGATAGATAGATAGATAGATAGATAGATAGATAGAGTGAAGAGAGATAGACAGACAGATAGACAGAGATAGATAGATAGATAGATAGATAGATAGATAGATAGATAGATAGATAGATAGATAGATAGATAGATAGATAGATAGATAGATGATAGATAGATAGATAGATAGATAGATAGATAGATAGATAGATAGATAGATAGATAGATGGTAGATCGATAGAGAGATGAGAGTAAGAAAGATAGAAATAATGGAAGAAGAAAAGAAAGAAAGAAAGAAAGAAAGAAAAGAAAGAAAGAAAGAAAGAAAAGAAAGAAAGAAAAGAAAGAAAGAAAGAAAGAAAGAAAGAAAGAAAGAAAGAAAGAAAGAAAGAAAGAGAGAAAGAGAGAGAGAAAAGTGAGAAAGAGAGAGAAAAAGAGAGAAAGAGAGAAAGAAAGAAAGAAAGAAAAAAGAAAGAAAGAAAGAAAGAAAGAAAGAAAGAAAGAAAGAAAGAAAGAAAGAAAGAAAGAAAGAAAAGAAAGAAAGAAAAGAAGGAATGGAGGGAAGACAAGAAAAGAAACAAAACAAAACAAAAAGAAAGAGGAAAAAAGTGCCTGCTATCGAGCAGTCTGAGGGAGATGGGAGGGAATCTGGGGACACTGGTGGTGGGAAATGTGCAGTGGTGGAAGGATGGGTGCTACAACATTGTATGTCTGAAACCCAATCATGAACAATTTAGTAAATATCTCTATTTACTAAACAAAGAGCTCTTTTGTGCTCTTTCCAGCATGAAAGAGCAAGATATTTACTTGCTATCTTAATATCATGTCACAATGAAATTTTAAAAAAACATTATTCCGTCAAAATTTGGAAAGATGCATATTAATTTGCTATTTTATTGTAACATTGCACACAGTTTAATTAAATAACAAAATAATCTATTTTCAAGAGTGAATCAAGTGAGCATTGGTTTATTCTTGTGCCTAATTAGAAGTGATTATTGAATTAACCTATCTATCAATGACCAAATGAAAAGGTGGTTTATTGAAAAGGAATGCTCATTGTTCTCATTGGTTCAACATTCAGAAAATAACTTCTAAATATGAGCTCTTTTAAATTTGTAAAATCAAATCATATTGCAGGGACTGGAGCAGTAGTACAGAGGGTAGGGCAATTGCTTTGTGTGCAGCCAAGCCAGGTTCCATTCCTGTCATCTCATGAGTTCCTCCAAATACTACCAAGAGTGATTCTTGAGTGCAGAGCCAGGAGTAACCCCCTGCGCACTGCAGTGTTTTTAACAAAAATAAATGTAAAAATAAGACCATATACAGAAGTCACATCATTTTATATATGAAGGCGTTATAATAAACTGATAGAAGCAAAGAGAGGTTGACAAAAGCTTATATTTTGTATTTTTTAAACAATGATTAGGGAATGGCGACTATTATTTTGTATCTTATTAAGTTTCCAGCATGAAAGAGCAAATCGTGAATATTAAAAAGTAGACGAGGAAGAGGAAGATGTGAGTATACATAAAGCACGTGAAAGAGCACATCCATTCAGCAAATAAATTACTGGCAAAGAATTTCCAACCATAAATGTCTTCTATTTCAGTACTATGAAATTTCTCTCTATTTACTAGAAAAATCAGTACTTTGTATTTTCCATACCACCTAGCTCACACCATCTTATCTATATATTGAAGTTAGGTTGCTTTGGATTGGTTTTCCTCCACTTTTACACATTCTAACCCCCCAATTTGACAGAGCAATCTTTATCATCGCTAAATTAGAACAGCCTGGGATTTGTGAGTTTGCAGGTAGTAAACACATTCTCTTTGCTTCCTTTTTACCTTATATAACTTATGATCACAGGAAAATCTGAAAGTGTTTTACTTTTAAAATGTTTTTATTAGTGTTCTATTGACTTTGATAAGTTATCCTTTTGACATATTTTCTGGTTCTTACTCACTTTACTCCCAGATTTTTGGGAAAGCTGGTTTTAATCTTATTACATTATGGTCTGAAAAGTGTAGGTGAAAGCTAGGAATTCATGGGGAGGTAGGAAGATGAAAGAACTTGTAACAGAAGAAAAGAGATTAATATTGTTACAGCAACGGAAACCTTCTGTTTTACAAGCTCAGCCTTTTGGATATAATTCTTTCTGCAAGAGAGTAATATAATGTGGCCTTCAAAGTGCTGTGTTAGCTTCCTGTCTTGAATGACAGTATAATATCATTTCAGGTAAAAGCCCCCGTATGCATTTATTTGTTTTTTCAGTGTGCTTTGCCAGTTTAGACAGAACTTTAGGTCTAATTGATATGCAAAATATAGACTTTGAACGTCACTTTTCAGAGTTATTATGAACATCTAGAACAATACTATATTTTTATGTGGGTAAAATATAATAGGCACCTAAATAAATAGGTAAGAAATGAAGTGAAGGTATTTTAAAAGCTCTAGGGTGCTAAATGTGATTTTGAAACATTTCTCTCAACTATTTTTTCCCTTATGGTATAAATACCAGAAGGATACATTCAATTGTAAATAAATATTTTAGTGAATTTCACTTACAAGTATTTTCAGAAAAGTCTGATTATGTCTTCCATTCTTTTGGTTTATATTACTATTTATTTGTCCTTTGTGAAAAGAACATGAGCAGCTTTGTACTTATGTACTTATAACTTAAGACATTATGGAAATAATTTTTTTTTTTTGCTTTTTTGATCACACCCGGCGATGCTCAGGGGTTACTCCTGGCCCTGAACTCAGGAATTACTCCTGATGGTGCTCCAGGGACCATATGGGATGTCGGGATTGAACCCGGTCGGCAGCACACAAGGCTAACACCCTACCCGCTGGACTATCGCTCTGGCCCTGGAAATAAAATTTTCATTCTTACATTTTCTTGCACATAAATAATTAATAATGCAAAGTAGATGCTAAGTGCAATAATCAATACTACAAATTAGTTACTTTTTATTTGATATATTACTGATATGTAATTTATTTGTTGTTTATAATTTATTTGATTAAAATAAATAATCGAATAAATATATATTCTGAAATAAAATATATTATAAGTTACTTCATTAACTAGATACTTTTATATAAATATTTATACATATTTATATGCATAATTGTTTCATTGTGACTAATTTCGTATGACCAGTGACAGATATAGTAAAGTTCTAGTACATATGATTTACTGTATGTTTCCTCAATACCAACAAAGTATGTAAACAAATATTTTAACACATATCTAAAATCATTGATACTAGTCATTAACTGCCCCTGTCTAGATACCTAAATTTGCTCAGATGTTCTAGTTTACTAAATTTTACATAAATATTTAATGTTCATTATATTTTGCGACTATTCTTAGAAGTGTATTCCTTTTCCTTTGTTAAGAGATATCTACTTCATTGTTGCTGCTAACATTTTGCAGCAGCCCGCTGTGGTTCAGAATTGACATGTGATGCTAGAGTGACTAAGGTTCAGCCTCTGACTTAATACTCAAACTTTTTTTTGTTGTTGTTGTTGGGTGCAAGTGCCCAAATAGAGCCTATCACAGTCCGGATCCCCAAAATGCCTGATGGTTTGGTGCTCAGCTCCCTAACCATTTAGTGTTGTTGCAGGAATTCAGTCTACCACATTAGTGCTTAGTGCTTACGGACCATAATGACTATGGCTGAGAGTGAACAGGAGACTGACCAGTGTGGGAAATTCAAATTGAAACCACGGTCACTAGTTTGGCTCTCTCTATCTTTTTCTAGCACTTTTATTTATTTTTGGCTATCGTATATAATTATAGCAGATATATATCATGGAAGTGCCATGAACAATGTCTCTCTTTTTTTTGGGGAGTGGGGATTACACCTGATGATACGCTCGTGTTTCTCCTGGCACTGAAATCGGAATTACTCCTGGCGGTGCTTGAGGAACAATAGTGCCGCCACGATGGCGGGGATGTAACCTGGGTTATCTTCTTGCACGTCAAATGCTCTACTCGCTGTACTTTGCCCCTTCCTCCAATAAACAATTTATAATATATATTTAGTTGCTATTAATATTTAACTTATAGAAGAAATAAAAAAAACAAAAGTTTCAAAAATGTTGATTGTGAGAGATAGAATAGCAGGAAGAACTCTTGCCTTGTCTGTGGCTGACCAGGGTTTAATTCCTGGCATTCCAGATGGTCCCCAAAGGGCCACAGGAGTGATCTATCACTGCAGAGCTGGGATTAAGCCCGTAGCACAGCTTCCTATGGATCCAAAACCAAACGGACAATGACAAAAGACAAACAAACAAACAAAAATACCCCCGATTTGAGCTAAAGCTCCTTCTGCAGACATACTTTGAAATGAGGCAAAGCCAAATCATTCATTACTTCATGCAGCACTGGAAAGGCATATTCAGAAGTTGTTTTTCCAGATCAAGGCTTCCTATAAACTTCCAGGATCTGAGAACTCTCAAGGAGCCAGGAAAGAATGATGTCTGGAAGCCCCATGTTAAAGCATTCCTGCCTTGTGAAGGTTCATTTTTATTTATTTTATTGTAAAGGTTTGTTCTGTACTAGTTAGAAACTTTTTCCCCACAGCAATAAGTAGTGATAACTATTGATGTTAATAGCATTGTCAAAGTGGGAAGAGAATTTGAATGACATATCCTGGGAATGCGATGCCATTTAGAATTAAGGAAATATAATCCGTTAAAGGTGATCAAATCATAAGTAGATTTAATAGGTAAATTGTGTGTACTTATTTTATATGATTTTTATATTTGTCTTTTCTAGCCTCTGCTAATGCTTATGTACAGAAAGTTAATATACATTTACTAATTTAAATTCAGAAAATGTGCTCAATAGATTTGAGAATTAAAGTATTTTTGGTTTGCACTGACAAATTACTGACACTAGTATCATAGTTGCCCTTTACATGGATTCAGCTAACAATAAGCAATTTGGATTTGGGTAGACATAAAAAAATAGAGGAATTGTGCTAGGTTTTGGCATTTATTTCATTTGGAAGCCCCATATTTTGCCTACCTGCTCCTCTCCTTTTCCTTTCTTCTTCTCTCCCTCCTTCCCTTGCTCCCTTATTTCCTTCCTTCCTGCATCTGTCCCTGCATTCCTCCTCCCTCCCTCCCTCCTTTCTTCCTCCCTTTCTTCCTTCTTTTCTTCATCTTCCCTTCTTTCCTCCCTTTGTTCCTTCCTTCCTGATCCCTTCCTGTCGGGAGCTCCGCCAGGGTCCCCGACAGTGCCGGGAAGCGAGTTCCCTTCTACCTCCGAAGCCGGCAAGGAATGGATGAAAACTCAGGAATCCAATACAGTTTTAAAAGGCTTTACTTATCACAGGTTGAGGCATACAAATCAGCAAAAGGAAAAGCCCGGTGCTTAGGATTTCAGGCTAGAACCCCAGCCACGTGTAGGCCAAGATGGCGGCCACCACGTGTAAAGGCCTTGTAAAAGGGGAAGAAGACAAGACTTCCAAGAAGGGTGAGCGCTCACAAAGAGAGAGGCCCAAAAAGAAGCCTCAGAGAGAGGAAACAGGGTAGTTTATACCCCTGCAACTCAGACCTTCCTCCCACTGTTATGGAAAGCAGGGAGGGTCAAATGCCCTTAGGTAATCCCTCCCTGCACCTCACCTAGGCCCTTTAGTATGCTGATGTTTTGAGCCAAGATCTGCCTGGATATGCCTTTATAGGGTAGAGAAGGGGGTTTCTGAGATGGCATGTCTCTTTACCAAAGACTAATACTAATGCCAGTTAAATATTTCTCCAAGCCTTCACAGGTCTCTTCTACTTCACGGTAGTTTTTTATTTTAGTTGCCTTTGAGTATATCAGGGAGCCATGCTTGCTTGCTTGGAGGCAAACAGCATTTCTCTCTGGTCTAATTACTTAGAGATCCAACGTGGCCAGGCTAATATGCTGGTAAGATCTAGCTAGTCCCACGATGATTGCGGTAGCATGAGAGAATATTTATACCAGCCAGTACAGCATACATGGTCAGATAAACTGCCACATTTAGACTACCCCCTTTACGAAGTGATTTGCAGGCGGCAATTCAGAGCAGATGCAGCGGCCCTTAGGAGTCCTGCAACACCTTCCTAACTCCATTGTACCTCGCTCCCTCCCTCCCTCCCTTCCTTCCTTCCTCTGCCTTCCTTCCTTTGATTCCTTCCTGCCTTCCTTCCTCCCTCCCTCCCTCCCTCCCTCCCTCCCCTCTTCCCTCCCTCCCTCCCTCCCTCGCTCTCTTCCTTCCTTCCTTCCTTCCTTCCTTCCTTCCTTCCTTCCTTCCTTCCTTCCTTCCTTCCTTCCTTCCTTCCTTCCTTCCTTCCTTCCTTCCTTCCTTCCTTCCTTCCTTCCATATTTCATTCCTTCCTGCCTCCCTTCCTTCCTTCCTCCCTCCCTCCTCCTCCCTCCCTCCTTCTGTCGGGGGACGCTGCCAGGGTCCCCAACAGAGCTGGGAGGCGAGTTCCCTTCTACCTCTGAAGCTGGTTGGGAAAGGATGAAAACTCAGGAATCCGATGCAGTTTTAAAAGGGCTTTACTATCACAGGTTCCAATATACAATCCAAGAGCAGAGAAAACCTCCGGACTTTGGGTTCCCAGCTAGGCCCCAGACAGGTGTAGGCCAAGATGGCTGCCACCACATGTTGAGGCCCAACAGAGAATGGAGAGGACGGAGAAGCAAAACACCAAGGGAAGCCGAAATGGCAAAAGAGGAAAAAAGAGGAGAGCTTCTTTCTTCTTGCAGCTTATTTTATAGCTAGAAATCCACCAGACTTCCCAGCCCAGCCCATTCTGGGCTGGGCTATCTAGAGATGAACACAGGAAAACAGCTCTATAGAAATGTAGTAACTTCAGGAGGCCTTCTGGCTGTTTACATGGACCCAGAGCTAATTCAAAGCCTCCTAGCAGAGCTGGGAGTAGCTATTAGCTAAATGTAGCTTCCCCTGGCAGGAAGGATCAAATGCCCCCAGGTAATTTCTCCCAGCACCTCACCTACTGTGTTGAGCCAAGATCTGCCTGGAAATGCCTTTGTAGGGTAGAGAAGGGGGTTTCTGATATGGCATGTCTCTGTACCAAAGCCTATACTAATGCCAATTAAATATTTCTCCAAGCCTTCACAAGAGTCTCGTCTACTTCATGGTAGTTTTGTATTTTAGGTGCCTTTGAGTTATCAGGGAGCCATGCTTGCTTGCTTGGAGGCAAACAGCATTTCTCTCTCGGTCTAATTACTTAGAGATCCAACATGGCCAGGCAAATATGCTGGTGACATCTAGCTAGTCCCACGATGATTGTGGTAGCATGAGAGAATATTTATACCAGCCAGTACAGGATACATGGCTAGATAAACTACCACATTTAAACTAGCCCCGTATCTACAAAGTGATCTGCAGGAGGCAATCCAGGGCAGATGCAGAGGCTTTTAGGCTTTTAGGTATCCTGCAACAGCCCTCCTTCCTTCCTTCCTTCCTTGTTTTCTTCCTTCCTTATTTCATTCCTTCCTCCCTCCCTCCCTCCACCCTCCTTCCCTGCTTCTCTCCCTTCTTTCCTTCCTTCATTCCTTCCTTCCTTCCTTGTTTCCTTCCCCGATGTTCCCTCTCTCCTTCCTTTGTTTCTTCAAAATAGTTTATTCTAAATTAGCAAGTTTAAGGCTGTGATGTAAGACCAAGATGTCCTGATGGATCTATCACATATTCCAGAAAGGCAATGAAGATCATCCATGACTTCTACTCAGATCTCTTTGATAGCCACATCCACCTGCCCACATACCAAATTCCACAGAATGGATATGTCATTCCCAATGTTCTCCCTTCTGAAATCCGACATGCCATTTCGTTGGTAAAGAAGAGAATAGCACCACGCCCATGCAAAGTCAGACCCTAACACCTGAAGAATCTGCGATTGGTACTGATCAATACACTGCCTCGGCTCTTCACACACTACCTATCTGAATATAAGGTGCCCTCCCAATGGAAAACCAGCAGAAGAGTTCTACTGTTCAATAAGGGAGACATTGATGACATTGGCAACTATCGTCCCATCTGCCTGTTGTCAGTCATCTACAAGCTGTTCACTCGAGTCATCCTTAACAGAATTGGCAGAACATTAGATGAAGGACAACCATGCGAACAAGCTGGCTCCTGAAAAGGATTCAGCACAATCGACCATATCCACAAGATAACTAAGCTCATTGAGGCTTGTAGGGAGTTCAAGATGCCGCTCTTTCTCACATTTATTGATTTAAAGAAAGCCTTTGATTCTGTTGAGACAGAAGCGGTCATCGAAGCTCTAGCCAAACAGGGCATTGAAACCAAATACATCATATCCTTTGTGAGCTGTATTACGGATTCACCACAAGGATATCACCATTCTACAAGTAAGTGATAATTGATGTCAAAAGAGGGGTTCAGTAGGGTGATACCCTGTCACCAAACTCTTCAGTGCCACAGTCGAGAACATCATGACAATTTGAATGGGAAGTAATGGGAGTAGAGATAGATGGTCTGTGACTATACTACCTCTGCTTTGCTGATGATATCATTCTAATAACAACTATCATTAGCCAAGCAGCACAAATGCTGGCTGATTTTGACCAAGAATGTGGAAAGATAGGTCTACAGCTGAATCTTAAAAAACTATGAAAAATAGTTCATGAAAAATGAACTAGTTCCAGAGGCCCTATTCACTCTCAATGGAACAAACATCTCTGAATGCATCAGTTATGTGTATCTAGGTCGAGAAGTCAACATGATGAACGACCTAAAACCTCAGCTGCGTAGGAGGAAGAGAGTGGCATGGAATGCCTTCAAAAGCATCAAAGAAATAGCTTAAAGGACAAAGAACCTCTGGCTTCAGGCACATCTCTTTAACTCCACCATTCTCCCTGCATTAGCATAAGTCTCAGAAACATGGTCCCTATTAAAGCAAGATGAGAATGCTATTTGGGTCTCCCAAAGAGGAATCGAAAGAGTTGTGCTTGGAATGTCACGCCTCAGTCAAGTGAGAGGGAATCCGGAGTTCAGACTTCCATCACTGTTCAGAGTCAGGGACGCTGTCTCCTTTGCCAAGGCATCAAAAATCAGATGGGCTGGACATGTAATGTGAGTTGGAGATGACCGCTGGTCTAGAGCCGTTACCAACTGGATCCCACAGGATGTCAAAGGGTCACGTTGCCGCCCACCTACAAGATGGTCAGACTTCTTCGTCAAGACCCTGAATGAAAGGTTTGAGGCTCTTCATATTCCTGAAGCAAGCAGATGCCATTGGGCTACACGGTTGCAAATGGAAATGTTACTGGTGCCCGCTCGAGCAAATCGATGAATAACTGGATGTCAAGTGATCAAGTGAAGATTGTGCTAGAGTAGATGTATAAATACATATAATTTAAAAAATGATTTCAGTATTTTTGATACTATTGATAAAATTGAAATATATTATCTGTAAAGGACAGAATTATGCTGAAATATTTTTGAATCAGACTTTAAGTGAACGGTAATATAAGATGCCATATTATAATACATGTTAATGGGATGGATCTAAATATTTTCAGACAGAATCTATAACACAATGTGAAGACTCATTGTGTGTCGAGGGTAGTTCAGGAAGTTGAACCTGAGTCTTTACAGATGTGAAGTATGTGCTCTTTGACTGAGCTTTATCTCTGTAGCTCCCTGTGACTCTTTTTCTGGAAGGAGAGGGCACACACTCTGGTGCTTAGAGGTTACTCCAGGTTAGCCACCCAGAAATTACTGCTGGCAGGATTAGGGGGCAAATGGATTGCAGGGACTTGGCCACGCAGGAGAACCACCCCCATGCCATGTGATCTCTTCACCCCTTCCCCGTGGTCTGTCAAAAACTTTCTGAAATGACAAACACATTTGTCATTAAATTGGCTCATGAAAGATAACATTAGATGGTGAAATAAGCATATTTGAATAACTAACTTTTTGTTATATTCTCTTAGATACATTTGTATTTCCTTCCATTTCTATATTAATATATAACCCAGTGGATATTTTAATTCTTAGGGCCAGAGATATAGCTTAGTAATAGTACATTTTCTATGCTTGTCTGAGGATCTATATTCAGTTCCTAAAACTGCAGCAAACAAACAAAAAAAAGCAGACACTTTTCTTCCTAAAAAACTAAATAAATACAAATCTTTGTTGGGGCAATAGTACAGTAGTTAGAGCAGTTAGCTTGCACATGGCTGACTTGGATTGAACCCCGCATCCCATATGGTCCCCCAAGCACCACCAGTAGTAGTTTCTGTACTATAGAGCCAGGAATAACTCCTGATACACCACTGGTTATGGTACAAAAAGAGAAATATTAAATAAATAAAATGGAAAAAATAGTTTAAAATATTTTAGAATGTTTAAAAACAGAATTGTTTTAAATTAATGGCATCATTCCTCTTATAAAAGTAATTTATATAGAGTGCACTACAGTTTAGCATCTACTGCATACCTACTTACTTTGGGTGTATATGTGATTACATCCCTTTCTATAGGGGCCTCTTCTCTTTTGGGAGAAAGGGACATTCAATTGTGGATATGTTTGTTTCTCAATACTTTTAAATAGAAGTTCTTTCTTGCACCATGAAAGAAAGTCTATCTAGTTTTAGACTTTGAATTCTCGATTTTTGTTGAATATTTCTTAACTTTATCTATTTGAAATGCCATTATTTATATATATGTTTTATACTGACTTATTTAATATCTATTAAATATCTGGGCAATTACAAGGCTACTTGTGAAAGAGCTATTCTTGTAATTCTCCAATTTTAGTTGTCATATATATATACACATTTACACATTCATAGGTTTATAGATAATACGTGCATGTATGGAATTTAAGTCAGGTTGAGACACAAGTAACACATAGACAGAAGTTTGAGTTAGATTAGATTACAATGACATTACATTTTTGTAGTATACTCCTATTCAGTGCCCTTCATGTAACATTTTTATAATATGATGCTAAAATTAGAAAAATGTTGCTGTTAATTGATATCAGTGAACAACTTGTTTTTTGTATTTAATAATACATTGTGTATTTTACTTATTGTTCTTGATCAGATTGTGATAAGTTTTGTTGTGGATGTGTGTGACAGTGGATTCAATTATTGTTTTTATGATTTTGGTCACCTAAGCTTGGTAAATCTCTCTCAGAAAACTACCTAAGAGTATAGCTTCTTCTGTTTTGTTTCTTACTCTGGTGAACTATGAAAGTTGTCTTGGCTTGATTTATCTTCATAATCATGTCATCTCTTCTTCATCTTTCTTACTCCAAAGTATATTTTATTTTTTAAAACTTAGTGCATGAGATAGTGTAATTTATATAAAAGTCAGGTTGATTGATACTTAATTTTGGGGCCATTATTTGCTTGATACATGTTTTCTATGCTTTGCTTCTCTAATTTTACCAATATAAAGAATACTTTAAAAATAATTTATTTTATTAATTGAGTTTAGATATTAGATTAGAAAAGATTATAGCATCCAGCAGAAAACAACACATTTGACACTATGGTTGGTTCTGACTGAATTATTGTATTTATATATTCTCTGTTGTTTATTCATCAGGAGGATATTCCGTGATTGTTTTAGAGCCTGATACAATGGCTTGTATATCTTCTTTCTTTATTAATTTGTTTTATTCTTTGTGCTCTGTTGGAAAGCAAAGGCTGTAGCTCTTTATCTTATATCCTCTAACAGTCAATATTGAGTGTTCTTTGTAAAAGGCTGAATGAGAAGATACATTTTATTGAATTAGAAGATACGTTTTGGAGAATGAAAAGATAAATTAATCTCATTTTGTAGATAATTTCTTATTTTGGGATTTGTATCATTGTAATAGTAGCCATGATATAAACTACTAGATCATCTATAATAGAGATTTTGGAACTAAAAGGCTTACAGAAAAGGATGCCATGATTCTAGAATCAATAGTTTGTTAATTCTGTGATGGAAGCCCCGGACAAATCTAGAGGGTAGTTTATATCATCTGGACAGGTGTTCATGCTAATGGTGAAATGGGAAACTTTCTTTATTCTGCTTTAGGCAATGCTGTAGTATAGAGTCACTTTCTGTCTCACATCTGACCCTCCTTTATGACGTACTTACAAATACTCAATAGACCAAGAACCTCAATTATGTGAAGGGTGGTTGGAGATATCATTGAATTACTTTGTGTACATGATCCCAGCCTTCTTCCCATCAATATGTTGAGTGACTAAGTAGATGAAGTATGCAGTCAGAAAAGATCCATAATGGATCTGAGTAGGTCAGACATATTTCAGGATGAAGTAAAATCAGTATGATGGTGATACAATGTAGAGACTTATAAATATAAATATTAAAGTTAATAGTCTTTAATATTTCTTAATATATAAAGATTATTAATATTTAAAGATAATATTTAAAGTTGATAGTCTTCAGCTAGAATAAAAGTAGAACAGGTTAATTACTTGCCTTTCTTGTACCAACAAAAATGCAAAAAAAAAAAAGAGGTTAAACTGATGTCACTGATATCCTGAGCATCCTTTTCCAAATGACACTGTGACATTGTCCTTCGTTTCATTCTTACTTTTGATGTTCAACTGATTTATATTCTGGTATTTCTAAATTATATCATTACTGAATTTTTATCTTACTCTCTCAATCAATCTTATGAATCTCAAGTTACGTGCTTATATCTTATATTCTTTAACACAACTTTTATTTATTTCAATTGTGTAAATACCAGAGCCAGTATTCTCACCTCAAACAGCAATACAAATTGAAAATATTATAGATGTGCTAGGCTTATGCTGTTTTTTACTAGTTACATGTTGTTTACTAGTTACACTTGTCATCACTGTCACTGTCACTGTCTTCCTGTTCATTATCGATTTGCTCGAGCGGGCATCAGTAACATCTCCATATGACCTGTCTCATGCAAGTAGAGCCCAAGGACACCTGCTTGCTCCAGGAACATAAAGAGCCTCAAACTATTCCACCAGGTCATGGAAATGAGGTACATAATTTTTACTGGTATTTGGCATATCAAATACGACACGGGTAGCTTGCCAGGCTCTGCCGGGAGGTAGTAGGTGTGTGTGTGTGTGGGTGTGTGTGTGTGTTTCCGCTGCCACACTTGTCATGCAACCACCTAATCTGTGTGCTCCTTTTTTCTTTAAAGAGTTGTGATAAATGGGGTCATGTGTATAGTAACCTTAGTATTAAGTCACTATGATTTATATAACTATGTAACTTAGGTAAAATTTTCAGTATTTTATCTAATAATAATTTGACTGAGTGTTCCTTGTGAAATCCTTGTCAAATCTACTATTACTTGACATTCATGGGGGGGAAATAACACATAGCACGTTTTTTACTAGCTTGAGATTTTCCATATGATTACTACTCTGCGGTCAAATACAGATTTCATTAAAATAGTAGATTTAGTTATAAGTTGAATGTAAATGTACATATCGACTATTAAAATATGTAAAATTATAATTTTAATTTTACTAGTGGCAATGTATTTGAGACACTGTGGCCGTAGAATTTAAAGATGAAAGACTACAAGCACTTCTATGAATTTCTTTGAAAAATGCACCATACCCACTATATTAAATAAAATGCTTTGAAATAATTACTGTTAATCATAAAAATACTTTATGACTGTGAATTCAGCCTATGCTTAAATTCCTTATCTGTACATTTCATTAAATTTTCATTGAAAAATAGAAAACTATTTTCTGAGAAAGGCAGTGATTTTAATTCCAATATTATGTATTTCCAGGTGCTCCTGAGTTAATGTTATAGGAATTTTAGGATAATGGAACATAATATGAACCAGATCTTTAGCAAAATATTGAATATAACCTACAGGGAGAAAATTACATAAATGTATGAATGTCCCGGAAGGGTTATTTGATCTCTCTCTCTCTCTCTGTCTCTTTCTCTCTCACACACACACATCTAGTTAGAGTTTCTAAATATCTCTATTGGTCACTTGATCCTTAAGTCTTTTATTCAAGATTGACAACTAAAATCTTCACTATGTAATAAACTGTCTATTATAGGAACTCCCTCAAAAATGTTGTAGGACTACTATATGGATAAGCATCATTTCATTTAAATGAGATTCAGTGTGTAGTTTAGTGAACAGAAGCTATAGGGATGATTTTTATGGGATATTCTACTTACATTGTTATTGCAGTTTGAAGTGGGTGGGAATAATACATTTGTTCATTATTCGTATCTTGCTTCACTCCATTAGATTTCTAGGAAATCTAATTTAGTGAAAAAAAAGTGCTACCGGTCTACTGTGGTACCACATACACTTTGAAAATATCAAGAGATTTGAAAGATGATTAAATAACTTGAAAATGTGGAAAGTTACTAATCTTCATAGGTATTTGGGGAATTAAGAATAATGCAAAGATTATAAACTGTATTTTTTGGCAGTTAGTTATTGGATTTAGTATAAATGTAGATGGCATTCAAATATAATAGTGATTTTATTATTATCATACTTTAATTTTTTTTAATTTTGTGTCTTTTCCTTTTGATAATAAAATTATTGATATTAGGGGCTGCAGTTTATTTATCAGATATGTTCCAGGTTTCTTTCTAATATTTTTGGTTGTTTAACTATTTAATCTCTGTATATTTTTAATACTTTAACTATGATACAAATTGTAAATTATTTGTGTACCAAAGAAAGAAGGAACTAATGAAATACTGGCGTGTACTCTCAATAACGAGGCTATTAAGCAAATAAAAAAATGTCCAATAAGTGTGCATGTTTGCAAATATGCTTTTTCATAGATTTAAATCTTGGTAAAATAATTAGATCATTTGCTGCTACTCTACCCTACAGGAAAAAAGTTTCCTGCTGGTCTCACTCATTTCCGACTAATAGACTGTAGTGTTGATTTCTGTTGTTTGATGCTGGACCTCATGGTAGGTGCTCACTAATTCCTGTGGGCATGGAGGAAAGGTGAGTGTTTTACTTCATTCTGTGGGAACCTCAGGGGTTCACAAAGAACCTTAGTGCTTGCTGTGGTGAAAGCAACAAATAGCTATCCAGTTGAAAAGACATTGCAATTAATACATTTCAGACCCTTCATTCTGCACATTTTCTGTGAACCTACTGTGTGTTAATAAAGATCAGATGGTTGAAATATGAAAATTTAATTTTGATTTGGAGAGCAATTATAAACCAATCAATAAAAAAGAAGAACATTTAGAGTTCCTTATTTAAATCATCATAGAGAGAAATGGGATTCTTAATGAAATGCAGTTTCCAATTGTGTTTTGTTTTCTAGTTTTCCAAGAGTTAGCCCATTATTTTTCTCATTTCTGCAGTCCTGAGAAAATTTTGAGGACAGCACACAATTCTTTTTTATCCTCCAATAAAATTTTTGTGAGTCATGGAAGTTTTATTTTCACCTTTTATAGCCATACTTTAAAGTAGGTGATTTAGTGTCTGTATTGCAAAGGAAAGTAGTGTGTTTCACAACACTTGCAAATAAAATAATGAAAGGATCATTTTGGCTCTCTGAGTAAATTACTTGTTTGATTTAGTTCTGCCTGTTTATAGTACTCAAGCAGTTAACAAGCTAAAACAAAATATTTGGCAGAGTTGACTATCTCTTCCCTTAGGAGAGATCTTGGAATCAGAAGGCATACCTCAGTTTATAGGAAGGTCAACAGATTATACTGTGTCTGAGGCAGGGAGGCAGGCAGTTATGCATGGCTGCATCCAGACAGGAAAAGGCTTGCATTTATAGCCACAGCAGCTCTTCGCTTTATCTTTGTAGTTAGAATAAAAAAGCTTGTATGACTCGGGGTAGGAAATAAGAAAGTTTATCAGCAAAAATCATTAATAACTCGAGATTCAGCTTTTGAAGTTACAGTTAGATTCTCCATAGCTGTGACCTTCAGGAGCACCTCATTATTGCTGCTTCTGATGGCTCCCTCCCACCCCAGGCTCCTTGTCCAGACCAGTTTCCTTGATGTCATTGACCCCAGGGGTCAGAGTGAGAAATAAGACTTCAAGCACTCATTTGTAAGTCTTGTTTCTGCAGGATGCTCTATGTATAGTGTATGTCAGATAGAAAGAGAGCTGTGTGAATGAGCATGTGTGTGAACTTACACACATGAGCATGTGCGCATGTCTAAGGAATTCAGCTGATGGCTAATGCCTTATTGTAAATCCAGCTGTTGGGTTAGATAGCAATTAGCATGACGTGTGTTCAATGAAGGGGCGCTCCTGGGAGTAGCAGGAAGATTTAGTGGCCTCAAAAACAGATTTAAACTGATGGAAACACAGGTTCCTTTCTATTTAGATGTTCTATTTTTTTAGAGGTCTATTGCACATGGTTGCCAAGCTCTGTCATGCACTGTGTAGCATCTCAATGGATCAGCAGGGATTTTAAACATGCTGTGTGTTTGGCATACACTGCAACCCAAAGAGAAAGTGGGGATTAGAGATACTGTAGTGAAGTATGAAATGAAAGCTCAGCTGGAAAAGGAGGACTGGATTATGTTTTGCCTCTTTGCTTCAGTTCTTTTGGAAATTAAGAACATGGAGCTCTCAGGAAAAAGGGATTTGCTTTCTTAAAGTGTAGTGTATAATCTCTGTATTCCCAAAAGAGTTTCCCCAGTTATGGGGGAAAGCTATCTGTCCTAAGACAAAGAATAACTGTGGGAAGTTTGATGGAATTTATTTTCTAAGAACTTTCTGACCAATTTTCATTTTGAGTTAACTATTGCTGGTAAAATGTATATATATAGTCCATTTTGAATGTGTACCATTAGTGATTTCTGCATAATTTTGAAAATTCATAAGTTATTCTGTTGTAGCAAATCAGAACACTGGATCGGTAGCTATTTTTCACTAATTTTCTTCTGTATTATGTGATCCAGGGCAGTACTTCTGGTCTGTATGCTTCTGCGTTTTCATTTATGAAAATGATAGCACTGGGTTAGATTTAGATAATATAAAGCTTCTTAGGAAACTGCCCCAGATTGCAATATCTATTAGAACATTCACGTCTCCCTATCACCTTGATTTTAATTGTATCCATTAGTTTAACTCTTAAAAGCCTTACGAGTCATTGAACACAATCTAATTTTCTGAGGTCTTTCTTTGTTCTCCATAATTAGTTCCTTTATCATAACACTATAATTCCCTTTCTATATATGATGCGATATTAGTTCTTAGCTCTTACATTTTAAAGAATATCTTATTTATAATGCTATTATTTATATGGCAGCCTTTTATTCAAATGTTTGATATCAGGTCCCATAAAATAGTTTATTAATAATAAAATTGATTTTGGGGGTATACCAGGTGGCATGCAGGGGATCTTTCTTGCTTTGTTATTGGGGGACCATGCAGTGTCAGCAATTGAATCTGGGTCTCTGACATTAAAACTGTGCACTTAGCCTGCACAGTCTCTCAGGACCGTAAAAATAAAATTGAAAACACCGCTGATACAGTTAACAAAAAAGAGGATACAAATTAATAGCAATATTAGAGTATTATTATCTTGCTTAAAGTATCATGTACCTATTATTTCAATTACATGTAATTAGTTATTAATCATTATAATTATCCATTACAAATTCCTTTCAAACAAAAAATGCAAAATAAATGACTATCCAAAGTCCTACTAGAAGACTTGGATCTAGGCAATTTGCTATTAAATCTGGATTATCAATCTTTAGATCATATTTCACTAAGTCTATATGAAATATAATGGATTTTCTTCAAGAAAAACTAAGTTTTACATATACCTTGGATGTTGGAATAATTAAATCCATTTATCGAAATGAATTATACAGTAAAATCAAAATCCTCAGTGAAGAGATGAAGGGTCCAGCCCATTTGTCAGAATGAATGATTTTTTCTTGAAGATGAACAAAGTTACATTCTAAGGGAATAGTTTTAAAAGATTAAATCTGGGGCCTAGGTTAATTGGGGGATCACTTGTCTTGCTTGGGTGAGACCCGGCATCAGATTCATGCTACAGAAAAGAAGATACACTAAAACAAAAATCTTCAAACCTGTGTATGGTGGAAAGCTCTGAGTACTGTTTTGTGACAGAAAGCTAGCATCCTTGAGTAAGAGAAGAAGTTAAAATATATAATAAACTACGTTTTATTTTATATTCAACAGTAAATTTTTGATGGGATATTCTTCCAAGAGAAAAAACTGAACAGATAGACTGCACATATTTATTTTTCAGTTGGCCAGAATTACCTGTAATGACCCCTGAGACAATAACTGGAGAGGCTGGATAAGCATAAGCCAGAGAGACAGTGTTAGCAAGCAGAGGCTATATAGACGGGGCATTCCAAAGTTCATAGACACTGTTGGCAACCTGGAGAATCATTGGAAATGAAAGGTCGAGACCAAGATGGGTAGAAGGAGTTCGTGCACCTCAGCAGAGAAAAAGTACTAAAGTATCACGACTGTTCACTCTTGACTGTCTTTATTTGTTTCACCCCTGGTGAGAGATCGTTCTAAGAGAAGCCAGACAGCAGGTGAGAATCACTGCACACGGCTGACAGATAGTGAGAGCAGGGGGTGCTATATTCTGGATTTTTTTTCAGAGGGCTAGGCAATAACAAGTTATATTTCTTTTTTCTTCCATTTTCTTTTTCTTTTTTTTTTTTTAAATATGGAACCCTTCATGAATTTGCATGTCAGGAGCTATGCTAATCTGTATTATTGCAATTTTTTTAGTATGTGTACTGCCGAAAAGAGAACATTACGCTTCTTATCGAGACATTGTAAGGTCTTTCTTACAATTCCATGTTCACAAAACTGTCTTTCTATGCTCTGATGTGCCTAAGGAATGGATTAGAAACGGAGTATTGGTGTTTTTGTGAGGTTGATTTTAACCAAGCTCAGCCAAACTCAGAAGTCTTTATGATTGAAAAGTTGTCATTGGAAGGGGACAGAGATCATACACTGGATACCTTCCAGGAAAACTAGAAGGTATCCAGTATGTGAACTGTGTCCAGCTGCGTTTCCTGGAAAGCAGTTCCTCTGTGCATTTCCACAGGGAGCTCTCTGCTAAAAGACCTGGATTGGAGTCCATAATTCAGCTGGCAATGTGGCCTTCTATTCTCCCTTATCAAAGCAAAAATGTTTTTCTGAAAAAGACAACCAAGCAGGCAAATTGATAGACTAATCCTTGGCTATATTTACACTGAGTATTTCAATTGTAGAAATAATTGAGTTTTGGAAACGCTTTGAAAATTTTCTAGTCTCTCCCGGCCTGAGATCACATATGTGATATTGTCTAATATACTGGGTATATAACATGTTCATCCAATTTCTGACAAATCCTGATCAACAGAAGTAGTACAAAAGAGTTTTGCTTTTTATCTTACAATATTTGTTCTCAATAATTGTAGATTTGTATGTAATTGAAGACAGTATTTAAGTACTGGAACTTGAAAATGAGTGTTCTCATAAAATGTTTAATCTTGAATGAATATTTGAGAGTGTATCTATTTTTCACTTACTTTCAAAGAGGAAACTGTGTTCCATAAGTTTTAAATTATTTCACCAGAGTGAAGGGACAGCCTCAAGTTATCAGTCTTTGTTCACTTATCAGTTTTGAGCTTTATTTCTTCTGGAAGAACACAGATTTTGAAGTGAGTCATTTGCATTTTGTTTTTAGTTATTATGAAAAAATTCAAAGATCTTAGTGTTATAAACATTAATATTATATTTGGAATTAAAGAAAAGTTCATGTCCTTATTAGAATGTTGGCCAAGTAAAATGTCAAAAAAAATCAAATATAAACATGCTAAAAACAATTCTACCTAGCTATTAAAATACTTTTATATGTATTCATTTAGCTTGGCTTTTATTTATTTTAATACAGTTAGGATTAAAATATTAAATTCCTTTTAACTAAGATTTCCAAAATATTAGACTTCTAAAATTATTTATGACCCTTATTTGCACAATATTCCATTAAGGGATCAAATAGGTTAATGTTCTTTTGATTTTGTGACTTTTTATTTTTTACTAGAATATTCTTGTATAGTAGAAATATATATTTTAAAAGTAACAGAAACTTTCTCATGATTTCCTTAATGTGTATTTTCAAGTCTGTTCAGTTCTTCATTTGATGCCTCATGGCACTGAATGATTTTTAGTTAGAATATTTCCCTTCTGCTAAATACCACATTTGTTTATACCTTATCCTCACTGTAATTGGGTTAGCGACATCATTTGACATCCCTGCTAATTCCCTAATTTTGCACATTCGATTTTCTAATTTCTTTTATTTTAGGGTCACTGTTAAATTGGGTTTAACCTTCATTGGTGTCAAACTATCATGTTTCCAAATTCTTCATCTATTTTTTCTATGTGATACTGTGAGATAATTACAAAGCTGTTCATGATTGGGTTTCAGTCACACCATCACCCATCCCTCCACCAGTGAACATTTCCCACCACCATTGTCTTCAGTGAGAACCTCCCCTCACCCTGCCAACTTCTTCTGTGTCAGGCACTTTCTTCTTCTTCTTCTTCTTCTTCTTCTTCTTCTTCTTCTTCTTCTTCTTCTTCTTCTTCTTCTTCTTCTTCTTCTTCTTCTTCTTCTTCTTCTTCTTCTTCTTCTTCTTCTTCTTCTTCTTCTTCTTCTTCTTCTTCTTCTCCTTCTCCTTCTCCTTCTCCTTCTCCTTTCTCCTTCTCCTTCTCCTTCTCCTTCTCCTTCTCCTTCTCCTTCTCCTTCTCCTTCTCCTTCTCCTTCTCCTCCTTCTCCTTCTCCTTCTCCTTCTCCTTCTCCTTCTCTCTTCTCCTTCTTCTTCTCCTTCTTCTTCTCCTTCTCCTTCTTCTTCTTCTTCTTCTTCTCCTTCTCTTCTTTCTTTCTTTTCTTCTTCTCCTTTCTCCTTCTCCTTCTCCCTCTCCTCCTCCTTCTCCTCCTCCTTCTCCTTCTCCTTCTTCTCCTTCTCCTTCTTCTCTCTCCTCCTTCCCTTCCTCCTCCTTCTCCTTCTTCTCCTCCTCCTCCTTCTCCTCTCTCTCCTCTCCTCCTTCTCCTCCTCCTTCTCCTCCTCCTTCACTTCTCCTTCTCCTCCTCCTACTTCTCCTTCTTTTCCTCCTCCTCCTTCTCTCATCCTCCTCCTCCTTCTCTTTCTCCTCCTCCTCCTACTCCTTCTCCTTCTCTTCCTCCTACATCATATTCTTATTCTCCTCCTCCTTCTCCTTCTTCTCTTCCTTCTCCTCCTTATCCTTCTCCTCCTTCTTCTGCTCCTTCTCCTCCTCCCTCGTTCTCATCATCCTTCTCCTTCTCCTCCTTCTCCTCCTCCTTCTCCAACTTCTCCTTCCTTTTCCTCCTCCTTTTTTTCTCCTTCTCCTTCTCCTCCTTTTCCTTCTCCTTCTCCTCCTTCTCTTCCTTCTTTTTCTCCTTCTCCTCCTTCTCCTTCTCCTCCTTCTCCTTCTCATCCTCCTTCTTCTCCTCCTTCTCCTGTTTCTCCTCCTCCTTCTCCTTCTCCTCCTCCTTCTCCAACTTCTCCTTCCTTCTCCTCCTTTTTTTTTCTCTCCTCCTCCTTCTCCTTCTCCTCCTCCTTCTCCTTCTCCTCCTTTGCCTTCTTTCTTCTCCTCCTCCTTCTCCTTCTGGCTTCTTCTCTTTCTTCTCCTCCTTCTCCTTCTCCTTTCTTCTTCTCATTTTCCTTCTTTTCCTCCTTCTCTGTCTCTTTTTTCCTTCTCTTCCTCCATTTCCTTCTCCTTCTGCTCTTCTCATCCTCCTCCTTCTCCTTCTCTTCTCTCTCTCCCTCTCCCTTTCCTCTTCTCCCTCTCCCTCTCCTCCTTCCCATCTTCTTCCTACTCCTCCTCTTTCTTCTTCCCTGCTAAGACCCTAATTCCTTCTCCTCTTCCTTCTTCCTGCTAATTCCCTAATACCTCCTCCTTCTCCTCCTCTTTCTTCCTCCCTTTCTTTATTTTTATTTTTCTATCTTCTTTTGCACATTGGGGTTTAAAATACATACACTCAGGGGTTTTCATGCATATCTCTTTAGTTTAAATACTCAGTTCTAGGATAGTTTTACCATTTCCACTATTATTGGAAAACTGATAGCCCCTTTATCTTACCTAACCTCTGTCTTCCACACACTTGTGTTAGGCCCTTGATAGGTTTTATATAGCTGTTTTGCATAGCTTTGAATATTAGTCTCATACCATTTTTTAACATCCCATAAATGAATGCAGTCATCTGTCCTTTTTCCTTCTGGCTAATTTCACTCTATGTGTATCATTTGTCACAGATTTCATGACTTCAATTTTTCCTAGAAGTTGCATAGCATTCTACTGTTTAGATGTACCATTGCTTCTTTATCTAGTCTTCTATTTTGGGGCACTCAGGTTGTTTCCAGATTATGGCTATTATGAATAGTGCTGCAATGAATATAGAAGTAGATATGGTGTTTCTGCCATGCATTTTGAGGCCCCAAGGAATATTTCTAGGAGGGTTATTTCATCAATCTTTTGTTAGAATGAGGTTGCTGTGTGAGTTGGGGGAATGCTTGAGCAGTGCTCTGGATCAAGGACTCCTGGCTATCTACACTCTGTTGTGTTGACTGGATGATTCAGTGTTCTGGTCCGTTGGTGTTGGGGAATATCAGGGCTGTATAGAGCTGTGCTCCAGGGCACCATGAATTTCTGAGGGTTGAGCTCAGGAACTCAAACATGCTCTCAAACTTACTCAGCACATTGAACAATCTCTGTGACTTTGTTTTGTTTTTATTCACTTTTAGTTTTCTTTATGTTAGGCCATATAAATGGTTCTTCAATTATAGTAACCCATGAATGTTTCCTTAATGGCGTGTTGGAATTTGCCGATGATTAACAAACTTGAGGAAGATAGTATATGCTGTATTATCTATGTCTGCAAAACGGAGTTACAAATAATCAAGTAGAAGTTGGTAGGTAGGTCACTTGTATCACTTGTATCACTTGTCTTCCCTTTGTTCATCGATTTCCTTGAGCGGGCACCAGTAACATCTCCATATTTCCCTGTTGCTTGCTAGTGTAGCCCAAGGACATCTTCTAGCTCCAGGGACACGAAGAGCCTGAAGCCATTCCTTCAGGTAATGGGAATGAGGTCTAAATTGTTACTGTTTTGGCATTTCAAATATGACACTGGTAGTTTGCCAGGCTCTGCTGTGTGGGTGGGATATTCTTGAGTTACTGATGAGTACCCATGGGTCTAGCTCAGCGCCCAGTGAGAACACAAACCCCACAGCAGGAACCACCGAACCTGGACATCAGCATTTTATCTTACAAATGCTGCAGGCTCTTACTGGAGTAAATCCTCAAGTAAAAATTCTTTTATAAAAAGTTCATGGTTTGCATTTATTAATGTTAGAAATCTCCACAAGAAAGAAAAAGTGACACGTGAAAGGTGCAATATTAGGAGATAGGTAGGGTTATGGAAATTGTATAAGGGTTTGAGCTTATGCCTTGTATGCGCTTGACCCTGTTATGGATCTTTGATTCCATATGACCCCATGGGCATTGCTTTTATTTAATGATGGAGGCCTTTGAACACTACTCAGTGTAGCCTGGAAGCCTATAATCAGTACATGGAAGGTGTGGGTGGTCTCCAACGCCAAAGCGTTCCTTAGTAACACTGCTTCTCCAGCCCCTCACAGTAAAATAATGGCCATTTGTCCAAGAATTATATGAAGTTGAGCTGGGTCCCTTGAGTACTACTTGAGATACACCTCTTCCAAAGCAGTAGAAGTTGGAAGCAAAAGGAGAGTCAGACAGAGATAGATGGAAAACAAAGACAGTTAGTTATATGCTTGGTTTGAAGATGGTGAGAGGCATCTTTTCTTTTCTTTTCTTTTCTTTTTTTTTTTTTTTTGCTTTTTGGATCACACCCGGCAGTGCTCAGGGGTTTCTCCTGGCTCTGCACTCAGAAATTACTCCTGGCAGTGCTCGAGGGACCATATGGGATACCGGGGATCGAACCCGGGCCGGCACAGGCCGGCCGCGTGCAAGGCAAATGCCCTACCCGCTGGACTATCGCTCCGGCCCCGAGAAGCATCTTTTCAAAGCTATAATTTCCCTGACTTGATCAAGATAATGACAGTTCTTATGACTTCATAGTTTGTATCTAAGTATGAAAATAAATTGTTGTTGTCTTCCCCCTCCTCCAAGAAAAAAGCAAAATAAAAGAAACATGAGGCCAGAGAGCTATACAGTGGGTTAGGCTTTGCTTTGCATGTGGATTATCCAGGTTAGACACTTGACATCCCATATTGTCTCCTAAACACTTCCAGGCGTGACCTTTGAGCACAGAATGAAGAGTAATCCCTGAACTCACCTGGTGTAACCAAAAAGTCCAGCAATGGAGAACTAAGTAACCTCTTTTCTTAAATGGTTCTCTATCGATACCAAATATACTTAAATGCATTATTTCAGTTCTGATTTCAAATGTAATTTATTTGGACCTATACCCTATAAGGGGTTAGATTTGCTATGTAGTCCAGTGGGAATGCACTGTCTTGCATGTAGAAGCTCTGGGTTTAATACCTGCCTAAAGATGATAATGTGCTATTTATGTTACCTGTTAATTAATATTACAGAATTTTATAATGATTTTTGTTCGGTGTTAGTAACTACACATTTAATTTGAATAGTTCACTGCTGTATTGTGTTTCATCATAAGCATATAGCACATTTCTTGTCTTCCTGTCTAAGAAGCATCTAACATTGTGCTATCAAAACTTGTACATACAATTTGTAGAATTGTATGAACACTTCACTTGGGATATATTTGTCATATATTTCATTCAAGGGTAGATGGATTTATAAAATTTAACTTCTCTTAGAAAAGAGAATTAAGAATCGAAGTACATGCTCCACCAGAGGCATGCCTCACTTAAAAAAAGCAGTTTATCTGTTATATATTTTAAGTGAATATTATAACAAAATTTAATTGGAGTATAGATGAACTGTATGTCCTTTTGTTCATTTTTATGAAGCACCAAAAGCAGTTTTTTCAATACTGTAGTGAATGCATCAGTGGTAGTAGCAGTTATCTGAGTTTAACAAAGGAAGAAATAAATCTGATTCCAGAAGTATTCTTGTGTAGATGATTAATTTGAGACGTTGGCTAAGATATATCTGTGACATGATATATTTATTAATTTATGGGTCATTAATCTAGGGAGCTGGCCAACTAAGTAGTTACCCTATTAAATAATTACACTATAAATCCAAGTAGTCCCTAAATACCACACTATTTATATTTAAGTTGAGGTTGTCACAGGACCTTCCATTTCTTTAGTGGCAATGTGTGTGCATGTTGTGCCTGTGATTAAATATATAGAAGAATTTATAAAAATAATAGTAGTCATGTTGTAGTAGCGCTCTTTTCTCATATCAGCTCTAGTAGTGGTGTGATGTAGCAAATTCCTGATACAAGCATTATTAAGTATCTACTTTTTAAATTTAACATCTCTTTTTAAAAAAATTATTTAGACCTTGAGACAAGTAAAATAAAATTGTATTCTTATATTGCAACATGCTTTTCCAGAATTGGTGAATACTAGTGCCTTTGTCTAATAAACCAATTGTTTACTTAATCAAAGATACCTACTCAGAGTAGAAAATATTTTCTTAAAAAGTCATGACATTGAATGCATTAATGTTAAAGTGCTAAATTTTAGACATTTTACGTCATGGCACAAAATACATGTCCCATTACGCTTCTGGGTTTTCTTGATTAAACAAACACGTCAGTTTGATTTATAAGAGAAAAAATCATGGGAAGGTTTATCAATAGTATATGAACCTCTGGTATACATGTGTCAGATGCAGGAAAACATGCTAACTCACAATGTGACTTCAGGCATAGCTTTAAAATGCTTAGCTAGATTGGGGAGAAATAGTGCATTTCTATTAATAGTGGGTAGAAATAGTGAGAAATAGTGGGTAGTAACCAAAGTAAACCAGGTAAAATATTTGACTTCTGCATTGAGCTCCCATTTGATCCAGCAATAGCACTCCTGGGAATATACCCTAGAGACCGAAAAACACATAGCAGAAACACTATCTGTACTTCTTTATTCATCTCTGCGCTTATTCACTATAGCTAGAATCTGGAAACAACCTAAATGCCCGAGAATAGAGGACTGGCTAAAGAAACTGTGGTTCATCTACACTATGAATACTATCGGTGTCAGAAAGGTGAAATTTGAAATCAAATGGTGGACTGGTACTGCTAGGAAATAGTCAGAAGGAAGGACAGATATAGATGACTGCATTCATATAGGTTAGATACCAGTCCTTTACTAAATTGGGAAATGGTAATGGCAGATTAAAACTCACCACTGAATATACAAAAGAGACTTAAGTGATAAATTCTAAATATCTGCAGGGTAGCCATAATGTGTAAAATAGAGGGAGAGAGATGCAGAGACAGAGAGAGAGATAGAGAGAGAAAGGAGGAAACTGGCGTCCTGCTATTAAGGCGGGTGGGGGGGACAGGAGGGAGGGGTACTGGTGGTGGAAATGGGGCACTGGTGGAGGGATAGGTGCTGGAATACTGTATTACCAAGAACCAATTATGAACACCTTTGTATTGTGTGTTTCAAGGTGTTATAATAAAAAAATAAAAAAAAATACATCCTGCAATTCAGATCATCTCCACTAGTGGGGGCGGGTATAGTACCCACATTAGGAGAGTACTTCCTTTGTACATCTAAGAATCTTTTTCAAAGCAAAAGCTATCCAGATTGAAGAAGCTTCTTATGAAATCAGTCTTTTGCTAAGAGATGCATTTTGTGGTGACAAACATTTTGTTCCTCATGTTCCTCTACCATATACTTCCATTGTATGCCAGATATTAGACTGAGCAATCTTATGGGGATCTAAAAAGAAATGGATAAACAAGGAATACAATATCATTTATCAGTGTGAATTCTGTATTGATGCTTGATTATATTCGGAGTCATGTAGCTGAGTCTACATATTTAGCTGTTTAGTAGAGGCAATTAATACATAAATTGATGAGGGAGAATGGTGGGCATGACCAGTTGAGTAGCATGCAGAGCACATGTATTGCATGTATAGAAATGTCTGGAGTACGTCAGTAGAGGTTGATTTGGGAGGCAGCATAATTATGAGGAGAAAACAGCCAGGTTTAAGAGAGCTCCTTATGCAGTCTCCACTGGTCAGGGTGGTCTAGCCAGGGCCCTGGGGCCTTGGCAGTATAAAAGTAGTTTGGAAGGTTTGTTCTTGGCCTACTCAGAGCCAAATGAATGTCACTAGTTGAATTTTCCCAGAGAAAAGTTGACACACCATCCAAACAATGAAGCTCAGGCCGGTCTGTTTTGAATTTCTTAATTTCAAAGAGTTGGTCTCAAACTTGCAGGAGGATGCAGTGGTGTAGGAATGGGATTTGGGGAAGAGAAGCAGGCCACAAACTAATTAGAGTTTTATTTAATTAAATCGTAATCGTCTCTTTTTTCCTTTTTACATGACATTTCATTAACTTAGAAACTTGCAACTGTATATAGAAACTGTAAAATGAAGGCTCACTAATTTTTTTTTTTTTTTTTTTTTTGCTTTTTGGGTCACACCTGGCAATGCTCAGGGGTTACTCCTGGCACTGCACTCAGAAATTACTCCTGGAGGTGCTCGCGGGACCAGCAAGGCAAACGCCCTACCCGCTGGGCTATCACTCCTGGCCCCTAAAAATTTGTTTTTTTTAAAAGTACAAGAAAGGCTGGGAATATGGAGTGTGGTTCAAATGGCAGGATAACTGCATGTAATTTACCCTGTTTTTTAAAATATTTTATTATACCACCATGAGGTATACAATTACAACATTGTTCATGTTTGGAGGTTTCGGTCACATAGTGTTCCAGCACCCCGTCCTCCACCAGTGCCCATTTCCCACCACCAATTTCCCCAGTTCCCTCCCCCTCCCATAGCCTGCCTAAATGGCAGGTTCTTTATCTCTTTTCTCTCTCTCCCTCTCTCTCTCTCTCTTTTCCTTCTCGTACACATTGTGGGTTGCACTACATACACTTAGAGGCCATCATGTGCATTTTTTCCCTGTATTTAATGCTCAGTTCTAGGTTGGTTCTAGGTTCTTTTGACATTTATTCACACATGTTCCCTTCTCTGTCTTATCTAACCTCTGACTCCCACACATTTGTGGTAATTTCCACTTTTGGTAAGACCTCCTGATCCACGTTTCATCTGACATTGGATCTTGGTGTCATAACATGTATAAATATATTTATGCCATGCAAATAAATGCAGTCATTCTATGTCTCCCTCTTTCCTTCTGACTAATTTCACTCAACATGATCCTTTCCATGTCCATCCATTTATAGGCAAATTTCATGACTTCATTTTTCCCAACAGCTCCATAGTAGTCCAATGTGTAGATGTACCACAGTTTCTTTATCCAGTCATCAGTTCTCGGGCATACTGGTTGTTTCCAGGTTCTGGCTATTATGAATAGTGCTGCTATGAAAATAAAAGTGCGGATTGTGTTTCCGCTGTGTGTTTTTGGCTTCCCAGGGTATATTCCCAGGAGTGGTATGGCTGGGTCAAAGGGAGCAAATGTGGATGTTGTTGACCTACTAAGGGAGAGTAGAAACCAATTTTTATTAGGTAGTTAATATTTATTTAATAATAAAAATTCTGAAGCTAATTATTTTGCTCTCTTTAATTCAAAGTTTTGATTTCCATTGGTTTGTAGGACTAAATAAATTTAGGCAGTATAGTTTTGTGTGTGTAAGTAGGCCTCGTTATACCATTCCAAAGTCCTCTGCCCTTCTCATACTCTTACAGAGCTCTCACTGTTCCTGGCATCTCCTTTATTCTTCTGATCCAATATTTCAGAGCCTAAGAACTATTCTTTGTTGCAAGCATCCCCAGTACCCTGGAGCCTCAGAAGAAGAGTACTTCGAGGTGCTAAGGAGGCCATGTAGGGCTGGGGACTAAATTAAGAACCCCACACTCCAACCCTTTTGGGATATTCCCCATGTCTAAGCTTTGTTTCTCTTTGTTAGTTTCCTTTTTTCTCATTTATGTTAAAAATAAGAAATAAATTTAAATTTAAATTGTCCCTTTACTTTCTGATTCATTTCTCTTGATTCCAATATTTTCTTGTTTATTGAGACACTGTGTTTACAAAGATGTTCATGCATACAATGTTCTAACAGAAGTGCCACACTAATGTCTCATTTCCTCCACCAGTAGCCCTAAGGTTCCTTCCCACCACCCAGCCTGCTCCCTTAGCAGGAATATAACAAATTTATTTCATATTACTTGATTTGATAAATCTTAAATGACTTGCAAATAGAATCGGTCAGAAAATAAAACAAGTTATTTTGTGATAAATAATTGCTTTATTTTTTTTTTTTTTTTTTTCTTTTTGGGTCACACCCGGCAATGCTCAGGGGTTCCTGGCTCTGCCTCAGGAATTACTCCTGGCGGTGCTCGGGACCATATGGGACACCGGGATCGAACCGGGCGGCCGGGCGCCGCGTGCAAGGCAACGCCCTCCCGCTGGGCTTCGCTCCAGCCCCTGCTTTATGTTTTTAACCTTTCTTAATCTTGTAAAGGGCAGCCACATTCACCATTAGTGAGTGCCTTATTCGATGCCACATGATGGGAAGTTTCTCCATTCCCTTTAGCAGTGTTCTTTGAATGCTTCTTAAGAAACTGGTTTCAAGACTGTGAATTCCCTAAGCTGGCGCTTGCCATGAGTTTCCAGATAATTTCTTCAAATATGAATGGTATATTGGCTGCATAGAGTAGTCTTGGTGAGATGTTCGTTTCATTGACTATATTCTTTCATTTTTGTCTAGCTAGTAAAATCTCTTTTGTTTTACCTGCTGTACATCTAACTGGCTTTCCTTTGTGTATAAGTTTTTTTTGTGATATCGTTACACTCACTATTCTGTCTTTATCTTTGGATTTTGTCCTATGCCATTTAATTTTGTCTTGATTAAAATATTAAAACTCCAATGTGTCATGGAATTTTCCAAATTTTGACCGAGAATGTGGAAAGATAGGTCTACAGCTGAATCTGAAGAAAACTATGTTCATGAAAAATGAACTAGTTCCTGAGGCCCCATTCACTCTCAATGGAACAAACATCTCTGAATGCAGCAGTTATGTGTAACTAGGTCGAGAAATCAGCATGATGAACGACCTAAAACCTGAGCTGTGCAGGAGGAAGAGAGTGGCATGGAATGCCTTCAAAGGCATCGAAGAAATAGCTAAAAGGACAAAGAACCTCTGGCTCCGGGCACATCCCTTTGACTCCACCATTCTCCTGCATTAACATACGCCTCAGAGACCTGGGCCCTACAAAAGCAGGATGAGAATGCTATTCGGGTCTCCCAGAGAGGAATCGAAAGAGCTATGCTTGGAATATCACGTCTCACTCAAGTGAGTGAAGGAATCTGGAGTTCTGACCTCCGTCGCTATTCCAGAATCAGGGATGCTGTCTCGTTTGCCAAGGCTTCGAAAATCAGATGGGCTGGACATGTAATGCGATTTGGAGACAACTGCTGGACTAGAGCCATTACCGACTGGATCCCACTGGATGTCAAAAGATCACGTGCCCGCCCACCTACAAGATGGTCAGACTTCCTTGTTAAGAACCCTGAAGGAACGGTTTGAGGCTCTTCATATTCCTGAATCAACCAGATGCCCTTGGGCTACATTGGCACGTGATAGGGTCCAATGGAAATGTTACTGGCGCCCGCTCGAGCAAATCGATGAATAACGGGATTCAAGTGATCAAGTGATCAAGTGATCAAGTCTATTTTCACTGGGGTCATTTAATCTTCATATGTACTATAATCCTCAACTCTGGGAAGTTCTTACTGGTGATTACGTTAAGCTTTTTTTTCCCATCATATTTGCCTTCCTGTTCTTCTAGGACTTAGATGATTCTTACATTGTTCCTCTTAATTTTTGAACATCATCTTCCATGTCCATACTGTCGTTTCTGATTGATTATTTTCCGAAACATTTTCATTTTGAGCTTAGGAGCTATTTCATTCCCTTCTAGCTTTCTCACGTGTATTCTCTCTCCTGGGGTGAGTTTTTATTGTTTAACCTTCTTTGGAGATGCTGAGATTACTCTCAATTTCTCTCTGTTATTTCTATCTGTCCTGGGATGGTGGAGCAGCAAGAAAGTCAGGAAGAATCTGTGGTGTGGGACTTTAATTTTGAGCAAGTCAGGTGTGGAGTCTGCTGGCACTCACCTGATAGGGAGGGGGGTACTGCTTCCAGTAGGAACTCTGCCTCCTGTTCAGAATAGACCCAATGATATCAGCTGGAGGCAAGTCTTATGTTAATGTTGTAATAGGAAGAAGAATCTCTGATTCTACTTTTTTTTAATTTTTAGGATACCTTCTTGTATAGTTATGAATAAGTAATGTTCTAGGGAACAGTCTCAATAAATATAAGACCTGAAACTTAGTGACAGTAGAGGCTTGTTTGTCCTAACTGATGAGACAAATTTTTTGGATACCTATTAAGGTTGGAACTCTACCATAGAGGGTCTCTTTATATTTATTACAAGTCTCCTTCTTTACTTTCAATAAGTAATTCATGTAAGTGATGTCACACATTTGATTTATACTCTTAATTAAAATATTAAAGGTGACTGGGGGCAGTGTTGGGTCACAGCTGTCTGTATTCAGGGCTCAATCCTAGCTCTTGAATCAGGGATAAACTCTTGTTGGTGTTTGGGAAATTATATGTGGTGCTAGGGATCAAACCCAGCTTGGTCATGTGTAAGCATTGTCCAATGTACTGGTATTCAGGAGTCAAAAATTTAGTTCTACAGGTAGGGTGCTTTTCTTACATTTGGCCAACCTGGATTAGGAACCCAGTGCTATATGTGGCCTTCCTAATCTTGCCAGGGAGTGATCCCTCAGTGCAGAGCCAGAGGAAGCCTTGAGCTTGTCCAGGCATAGCCCCCAAATCAGTCAGTCAATAGACTTGTTAAGAGTAATCCCAAAGTGCATCACATTTTATCTAATCTGTAGAAAATTTTGTCACATTTTCATTTAAAATACTACATAATGAGATCTCTCATTATAAAAAAAAAATCAGTATCACTTCTCTACCTAGTTTTTTCCCTACTTTTTTAATTTGTGCTTCACTTTCTGTCTCACATTCAGCCCTCTGACTATTTTTTATACATATTTTTAAAAAGACTAAAACGTGTTCTATGTCATACCACTTTCTGGGAAATCAAGACATATATTACCAATCTTTCCTTAGTTGGAAGAAAGATATGGAAACAGGTCATTTAAGTGCAAATTTCTGTGCAAAGGTCCTTGATTTATTGTACCTGTGTCACTTAAATTATAAACAGTTTCCAGGCACTTTCATAAATGGACAAAGATCATATGTACATATTTCACATTTAGATATGATGTTAAGCTGCCAGGGCAGATTTGTCTTAATCAAATTTTACATAAATTGACTGTGACAAAGGTGAAACAGCTGTTATTCCTACACTTCCACCTTAGTTTGAAATTAAAGAGCAGAGATTAAATATCTGTTGATATCAGCATCTCTGTAACTAAAACTTTAAACTGAGGTCAAATATAATAAAATAAACTTAAATATTACGTCAGTGCTGTAGGCAGTATGGAAAGTTTTTTGGAGAAAAAGTGAACTTTTAAAAAATTTGGTTAAAACACAGGTCCAATTATGAATTTTACATAATTACATGCATATAATAAAGTAATTTCTAGAATGCTGGATATGGAATGGTAGACACTAAGTAATTTGGTACTAAAATAGGTTCATCTTTTCAAACTGTGTGAATATAGTTGGTTGTTTGATTTAAACCTCTTGTTCAACTAGATTTTCCCCATGCAGACTCAACAAATTACTGGCTGATCTGGTCCCCTAGTAAAAGCAGAGATTATTTAGCTATTAACAATTAATGTAGGCATTAATTAAAATAATATTATGAGTAATTTGTTGGGCATTTTCTTCAAATGCTTACCCGCTAAATATTTTACACAGAATAAATCTGCAGTGACTATGTAATAAGATATTTTGTAGGCAGACTTTCGATTTTCAAGTTTTCAGTGCACATCTATAATTGATATTTTTGGATTTCAGATTCTGAAGCTCAAACAAACGTATTTTTTTTTCTTTTTGGGTCACACCGGCGATGCTCAGGGGTTACTCCTGGCTCTGCACTCAGGAATTACTCCTGGCGGTGCTCAGTGGGATCATATGGGATGCCAGGAATCGAACCCAGGTTGGCCACGTGCAAGGCAAATGCCCTACTCACTGGACTAGCCCTCCGGCTCCTCAAACAAACATATTTAATAGCCAGTTTAATATTAGTTTCTGTGAATGAAGAACATGAGAGGCGCAGCAATCAGGATTAACAGTTCAATAATTGATATTCTTTAAAACTCTCCTTAAATTTTTGTTCAATGCCTCTGATTAAAACAATATATATGTATATATATATTCTGAGTATATATGTACATATGCATATGTATGTGTATATATATATATATATTATCAATATATACATATTGAATACTGGCCGTGTCTAGCGGTACTCATTGCTTTATGCTTGGGTTTGCTCCTGACATTGTTGAGGACCCAGTTGTGCACCGCAGGATGTGCACCCCTGAGAGCACTGGCAAAATCAGTTGCTGAGTATTATATTAAAAATATTTCTGCACCTCACTTCAGTGTCCATACTACATTAAATTATTTTCAGTTTAGGGTTTAGAGAACTTGTCACAGCCTTTTTAGTTTGAGAAAGTGGAGCTGTCAGATTAAACTGATAGAATGTATATTGAAGAAGACAGATTGGTTTGAAGAAGACAGAATCCTGGGGTCATCATAGCTATAGTGAAAATGCTGAAGACTAGTCTCACTGTCTATATGATGTTAGCATGAATGGTCATGTGTGGAGAAGAGATTAGACAGTGGAAATGGTTTTGGGGATGCTGGACAAAGGCAAATGTGTAATTGTGGGAAGGAAAGTAGGAACCTTGGAAACAAGAGTCTTTAGGGAAGAATTGCTGTGCAGAATCCAGTCATTTCAGGTAATGAGATTTCTCTATTCCTGAATAAGAGGTTTTAGGACACCTTTGCAAAAGAAAATCTATATCCTGTTTTTACACCGAAAGTGGGAGGGCACAGAGCTCCTTCTGTGTTTGCTGTGTCTTAATTGCCTGCAGCTCAAAATAATACCATGTGGCATATTTGGGGGTGACATATGCTGCTCCCCTTCATCTGCTTCTTAGTGCCATAAAATAGCTGTAAGAGAATTTCTTCCAGTTTGCATAGATGGTTTAAACTTTTAACGCATTAGATACCATAGCTCGCCACATTACGTTTAAAAGACTGCAAAAACCTTTATTTTAGTGAATGATAAAACAAACCAAAAGGAATCAAGAGCTAGACTCAAAGTTAAAACTGACGAACTCTGTGCGACATGCATTTGGGAAGTTAATTTCTCCCTTTATCCTATGCACAAACCGCCTATATAAGGACTAAAATAGGGTGGCTTATCCCTTAATCAGAATTTTTTTCTTTGAATTTAAAAATACAAATGTGTGAGCCATCCTGCAAGTAACTCTGAGGAGCACCCTAACTACTTCAGTTTGTTACATCCCCTCCCTTTCGTTTTTGGACGGTGGAGTTGGTATTTGGGAACAGGCCTGCCTGGAGGGTGAACTCCTTGTTTAAAATTCATGGATCAATTCTGATGGTGCTCAGCAAACCATATGTGATATCGATCCTAATCAGACACATGCAACATAAGCACGCTGCCTGATATACTGTCAGCATGTTAGCCTTAAAAGGATGTGTGTGTGTGAGTGGGTGTGTTAATATAAGCTATTTCTTGTGAATGTTCAGATAAGATTTTTCTCTAGGACAGGGCTTCTAAAACTTTTTCCCCCTCATCACCCCATTTCACCCAAGGTTTATGTGATCTGGCAATATAAAGTAGTTATACAAATGAGACATAAATTAATTTTAAGACAAGTTACATGATGTTTACATTCATCTATGCGTCTATATGCAAGATAGCTAAAGTTCAAGAATATTAAGATCTGGGTCATTAAGCACCCATACCCCGACCTTTGCTACTTCATTAAATCTCTCTCCCTGTAACTTTGTGCTTGATTGATTGGCCATATGAAGGACAGCAGCAGTGTGACTGGGCTTTTGAAATTACACGTGAAAATAACAGATAAGCTTTTTTTTTAAATAACAAGACTTGTACATTCTACCTTTAAAATATAAATGTGGATATAAATTGAATTGAGTACTGTGTTCCAGAAGTGATCCTAGATGTTGAAAATACTGCAGCAGCATAGGGATAAGCATGCATTTACAGGGAGTGGAGAGAGAAGAAAATGAAGAAAATGACAATATTATTGAAAAATGCAGTATGTAATATGTCACTTGCTATAGAGAAGATTACTGCCGGGAATGGGAAGAGGGATTGTGAGGTTTAAGAACTAAATTCCATCTAAGTAAATTTGAAGATCTAATTGGTTTTATTAAACAATTTATGAATGAGACAGCATCCAATTTAGCAAGTAAAATGGAGCTCCAAATAGCTGGACAAATGGAAGGCCTTACTGACGGGGCAAGGCAAGATAGGAATGAGAATGGATTATTACATGCAAAACCACATTTCTTGGTAGGCAGCATAGTCCTGCCTGATAGATTATCTTTCTAAAGTTAGCTATTCAGACCAAGTGGTTAAAATTATTTTACTGGGAAAGACTGAAACTGAAATTAAAGCAGATCATTCAAACCTTTGTTTCATGGTAAATGCTTCAGTACAGATCACTAAAATATAATCATGCCATTTCTTTATGTTATTATTATTTTTGTCTTTGGGTTACATTTAAAGGTGCTCACGGGCTGCTCCCTTGCTCAGCACTCAGTATTCATTCATGGTGGTGCTCAGGGACACTGTGTGGCTGCATATTAAATGGAGGCTTCTACATGCAAAGTGCACGCTCCAGCACATACAGCTATTTCCCTCTTATCGCAGTTGCAGAACATTAGCATATGGAGAATGTTTCCATATAAAAATATAGTTATTTGGCACAACTCCACCCCCAATATCATCAGGCATGTTAGTAAAGGAAAATCAATTTGTTTGATGGGGATCTACAATGATTATACAGATCCCAAGTTTGACAAAAGAGATATGGACTATTAATCCTTGGTGGAGGGAGTAATATCATGAGAGAGGAGGTGTCTTCCCAATTGAAAGTAAGTGTGACCTGTAGACGATCTCCAGAGAGGAGAGAGTCTACAGGAAGACTGGATCTTGGAGGCTGAAGAGATAGCATCCTGGGTAGTGAGAGGTCTGGCATTTGGTTTGCAAAAGGCCAACCAGGACTCAGTATCGAGCACTGATTACAGTCCCATGAGGTGTGATCCCAGAGTGCAGTGCCAGGTATAAGCTCTGAGCGTTACTGGGTAAGACCCCCAAATATCCAAACCAAACCCTCATGTAGATTAATATGGATCACAAATGATGCCTAACAAGTTTGTTAATGAAGTTGTTGTTGTTTTTCATATTTGTTTGTTTTTTTGATGATGACAGCAAAGAGAATAAAGCAAAATAAGTTTCTTTGTTTTAAATTTTTTTATTATACCACCATGAGACATACAATTACAAAGGTGTTCACAACTGGTTCTTGGTAATACAGTATTCCAGCACCCATCCCTCCACCAATGCCCCATTTCCACCACCAATGTACCCCACCCCTCCCATCTACCCCCAGGCTGCCTCAACAGCAGGTAGCCCTGTTTCCTCTCTCTCTGTGTCTCTCTCTCTGTCTCGGCTAGCCACAATGTGTAAAACATAAGTTTCTTCCAAACTTCTAGTACTTTTAGGGCTCTTAGCTCAAAATGAATCCTGAGCAGTTCCTACAAGTAGAGTAGTTTTGAAAATCTTGAGATGATGTGATTCACACTGCAAACAACAATCTCAAAAGGGTCAGTTTTTCTAACCCCAGAGATTTTTCTGTACCAGGAGAATGTCACAACTAAAGAATGGGATCAACGGGAGGAATATGAAGATGGGGAATTAACGAGATGGGAGATATGGTTGAGAGTGGTGATAGCAGATGTATTTGCAGCACAGAAAAGACTGAGGATCTGTCTCTCTCCTTCTGGCTAATTTCACTCAACATAATCTTCTCCATGTCCATCCATTTATAGGCAAATTATCTGCATAACATAAATATATATGTACATATTATGATACCAACATCCAAGGTCAAGTGAAACATATATCAGGAGGTCTTGTCAAAGGTGGAAATTATCACAAACGTGTGGGAGTCAGAGGCTAGGTAAGACAGAAAATGGAACAGTGTGCTAACAATTGTCGAGGGTACTAATGCCAACCTAGAACTGAGCATTAAATAGAGGCAAAAAGATACACATGACAACCCTTTAATGTATGTTCTGTAATCCATAGTCTGGAGGGGAAAGGAAAAGAGAAAGAGAGAGAAATGGAAAGAAATAAAGAACCTGCCATGGAGGAGGGCTGGGGACGTTAGTGGTGGGAGATGGGCACTGGTGGAGGGATGGGTGCTGCAACACTGTATGACCAAAACCCAAATATGAACTTTTTAATTGTATATCTTTGTAATTGTAAAAATAAAAAAAATGAAAAAAAATGAAAAGACTGTGGATCTGAGTGAAATGAGAGGAATTCTTTTCCTTTGTTTTTGGAGTGAACATTCAACAGTGCTCAGGGGCTGCTTCAGGCTTAGTGCTGGGATTTTACCCTCAGCAATGTTTTGAATACTTGTATTTTGATATTTTTAGTTCCCAGGAATCAAACTTTGGACTTCTGCTTGCAAGGTTTATGCATAGAGATTTTGAGACACCTCACCCCTCAATTCCAAATTAGGGAACTTGAAGCAAAGCTGTGGCATGAATCTGTTGTCAAGGGTCTCCCTCTTTACTGTATAGGTGATTCATTGCAGTGTAGACGGTCATTTTGACAACCAGGGTCTAGGGTACCTGATCTGAAGGCCGTCACTACTTCCAACTTATACAGTATACTTCTGTCACCTAAGTGTTTAATCTTCCTGAATTTTACAAAAATCAGAATTTTCTGTTTTATCACATGGTGTTTAAATATATCGATACTGACTCCTATTTAACACACTCTGTGGTACAATGCTGTCTGGATTGATGATATATTTCTGTGGGTCAGTTTAACAGAAAATATCCCATTTGTACTTTCTAAAAATTAAAACAATTCAGTACTGGTCTATCAGACCCAAGCTAAAGAGAGACCACTCACTAAATAGGAACATTTTCAGATAGTTGACTTATCAAACATTTATTCCCCAGTATATCTTGTCTTAGTGTAATAATAGATATGGCCTAAATGAAACCATTGTATATTGTTTGCTTAATAAACGCTTTAAGTTACTATCATATTTAACAGTTGTTACTCTTAACATAGATGCATACTAGAGTAATTCATTCTTTGATGAAGTTATTATATATTTATACAACCATTTGTATAGGTACAATATAAAATATCTGTTTTATAATATTAAGGATACACAGAACAGTTTAATGTTGTTTATTATTACAATGCTACATTGAATCACAAATTTCAGGTAGCTGGTATTGGAGTTTATATACTTACTTTGAAGTTCTGGCAAAATTAAGGCGTTAAAAATTCAATACCCCATTTATTATCAATGTATAATCTCTACAGAATGAAGCACTTAGTGATAACACTTTTTGTAGAGTTTCTATGCTTTGGCATTGATATGCCATTACTAATGTAAATTTATCCGGCAGACTGCTTGCCTTTTCTTCCTTAATCTTAAAGTGCTTTAGGTCCCGAGTTGTAATTAATGAAAGTACTAAAAACTAACGTTGGAAATTTTAAACTGGGTGTGGCTTACTTTAGTTATTTTACCCTTTCATAATTGATTATAGTTTCAGTGTTTTCTGAAAGCTTTGTAAGTATTTTATTTTATTTATCATTTTATTTTTATGTCCTTATTTTTTCCTTTATTTAAACATTGAGATTTACAGAACACAAAGTTTTTCACAGCACAGCTGTAACAAGCGTTCATCATTCAATACCAATTCCATCACCAGTGTGCTCTTCCTTCCGTACCTCCCCCATCCCCATGCCTAACCGGCACTAATTGTATTGATTATTGCAGCCTATCAATAGTAATGGTATCAATAAAATCATAAGCTTTTCCTGGGTTGTTACTTGTGAATTTGGATCATCATTATTTAAGGTTTTGTAACTACTGTTTGGACCTCTCCTGAACCTATACTTAATAATCTAATTTATATTGCTTGTTAGAGCTAATTTGCTAAATATGGTTGAAAAATATATTCTTAGAAGATGGTTAGGAGGGATTATTAAATCTTGCCCTCCACCCATTAGACCATCTGATACACCTGTATATGAAATTACTGCTATGTTCTTACAGAGTAGAGATTGTGCTTACACATTCTCCTTCCTTCCTTTCTTCCTCCCTTCCTTCCTTCCTTCTTTCCCTCCTTTCTTCCTTCCTTCCTTCCTTCCTTCTTTCCCTCCTTTCTTCCTTCCCTCTTTCCTTCCTTCCCTCCTTCCCTTCCTTCCTTCCTTCCTTGCTTCCTTGTTTCCTTGCTGCCTTCCTGCCTGCCTGCTTGCATTTTCCTTCCTTCCTTCCTTACTTCCTTCCTTCCTTCCTTCCTTCCTTCCTTCCTTCCTTCCTTCCTTCCTTCCTCCCTTCCTTTCTTCCTTCCTCCCTTCCTCCCTCCTTTCCTCCCTCTCTTCCTTCTTTTGAGAATCTGAGAGGCAGCAGAGCAACCTCAGGCAGTACCTTACTGCAGTTTTTTGTTCTCCTTGGAGATTTCTAGATAAATGTCTAGATCATGGCTGGAGTGAGGTTGGAGTGATGCCTGGAATAGTTCCTGGGTGCCACCCGACTTTCTGGAGGGCGGCATATACACGAGGGGGCCTTTATTCAGCTCCAAGAAAGTCTGGAGAAATCAGCTGCAGTGAACAGCTTATCTGAGTTTGAAAAACAGGTTCTCTCCTGGAAGGGGCTCTTTTGAGCAGTAGAATCCAGCCTTGGAAATAGTTGCGATTACAGTGGAGATCTCTCTCTCTCTTGGGGAATTGATGAGACTGACCAGGAGAGGAGCCTTCTCCCCTCCTGATAGCCCCATGTTCAGCCTGTTATAGGATGGGCCGGTAGCATGACTGTAGTTTATTTGTCTCCTTGGAGATTTCTAGATGTGTCTCTGGAGCATGGCTGGAGTGAGGTTGCAATGGCACCTCACTTGTAAGTATTTTAGAAAACAGATTTACTCTAAATATTTGTCATTTTTAAGAAATTGAAACACTGAATTACACATTTATTTATGACTGAATTTCAGCGTACAGCTTCCAACAATATCAGTCCCTTAACCAGTTTCAACTCCCCTTACCAATGTCCCCAGTTTCCCTCCTACCACCCAGTCTATTTCTAGGCAGGCACTTTTCCCTTCCGCCATTGTTGTAGTGTTCCTTCCCTGAAGTATGCACATCTTTCCCCTACTCTGCCAATTCATTGGCATGCTGCATTCTGAAAGCCAGCTTTCCAGCTCTTTGAGCATTTGTTACTCCCTGTGTTTCCTTATATCACAACTGAGAGAAGTGTTTCTGTATCTGTCACTCTCGCTCTGACTAACTTAACATGATACTCTCCAGATCCATTTACATAGCAATAAATCAGTTTTTCTTATGCTTCAGAGTATATATATATATATATATATATATAGATATATATATATATATATATACACATACCATGTTTTCTTTGTTCAGTCATCTGCTCTTGGAAACTTAGGTTGTATCTACATTTTGGCTATTGTGAATAGAGGATTGCAGATGTCTTGTCCACGTTGTGCTTTTTGGGTCCTTGAATTATATTCCAATGAGTAAAATTGCTGGGTCATGTGGAAGCTCAATTCCTAATTTTTTGAGCAACAGTCATATTTTTTCAATAAGGCAGTACCATTTGGCTTTTCTACCAGCAGTGAGTGAGGATCTCTTCTCCCCTACATCCACGCGGAACACAGATTGTTGTTCTTTTGTTATATGCAAGGCTCTCTCTTGTGATACATTGTTTTAATTTGCACTTCCCAAATAATTAGTGTATTACAGCACCTTTTATAAGTCTTATGGCTATTTGTATTTGTTCTGTGAGGATTCTACTCATATCCTCTTCCCCAGTATTTGATGAGGCTGGTGCTTTCTGTTTTTTTATCCTTATAAAGTTCTAAAAGTGCTTTTAATATTATCCTGAATATTAAAGAATTATCAGATGAGTTGTGTGAAAATAATTTATTACATATTACATTAATTTTCCCTGCTGAACTGGTACAGATTTTTGATTCTGGATTATAGTCTTTCATTACATAGCCTGATTTTTTGAATATAAACTTTCATGATTATCAGTTAAAAAGAGTTTTGATAGGATTGTAATAACATAAAATAATTTTCCTTTTATCTCTACATAATTCCTTCATGAAAGTTACTATTTTCATTTGTTGGCCATTTTGAGGGTCAGAAAAATAATTATTATATGTTAATAATAGAAATAGCTATTCATAATTAGTTATTTTGTAAATCGCTAGTCTATAGTATTGATTTGGTTCAAATTAGGAGGGCCAGAGAGATACTTTAGGGGCTAGGTAGTCATAGTTCTTGAAAGCCACTGACCCAGGTTTGATCCTCAGCAGTATGTGTAATTCTCTCAGAAGTGATTGTTGAACACAGAGACAGGAGAAGCCCTGAGCACACAGTGTGGCCATAAAGCAAGATAAAATAAAACTGCCTCTTAAGATACAGAGAGTGGAGTCGTTTCTTAATAAAAGGCTAATATTAATTACCTAAATGTAATAGCTTCTTCTATCTGGGGCATGGAGATCATATTTGACATATGCAAATTTCTGTAAAATATTTTGGGTGGTGACACTGGCTGTCACCTAAGGCTGTTCTGGAACAATGCTTTGGGGCTACTCTGTGTCCATCCTCAGTGACCTAAGCTTTGCTAGACTCAGATTCAGGGATCTTATATGCAAAGCAAGAGTTCCAATCCTTGAGCCATCTCTCCTGGGCCCATATTTATTTGAAAGTTTCAGAGCTGTTAAACAGTGAGTAACGATGAAGTAGATTTCTATATATTCTGTGTTTCCTTGCTGAATGGTGATTATAATATCCCTGGTGGTAATAAAATAATGAAAGATGAGTACTGCATGTGATTAATTATTGTACTGAAATTGAAAGGAATACTGCTAAACACAGTTACTAGGAGAAAGTAAACATGTAGTTATGCTGTGATTATTGTTATTGCCACATATTTGTGATTAAAAAGAGGTTAGATAATACACTGTATTGGTACAGAACTCTCTATAATGGTATTCCTTGATTGTCATCAATATCAACGTCACCATTCCAGTGGCACCAGCTTACTACAGGGAATTTTAAGTCTTATTTCCCTAAACAACAAATAAAATAATTTTCATGGAAATAACTCACTGGCATTTGAACTGTTTGGTTTCTTTAGAATTTTTGTGTTATTTTAGACATCTCCCCACCTATCTTTTTACCTTAAAACTGCTTTCATCATTAAGGACTGACTAGATGTCTGGGGAAAAGATCAAAAAGAAAAAAAAAAGCTTGGAGTTCACCTGTCATGGCATTTTGTTTTATTTGGCTGATTTTGTCCCCCTATTTGGACACTAATATTGTGTCTGATACATTGACTGCAGTTTTAGTCCAGCATACTTGTTCATGCTTTGCATTATTTTTCATTTAGTGTGTGGACATATTTGTATGTGTTCCCTTTCTTTCATGGGATCATAAGAGAATGAAAGTTTTACTGAAACTATACAAAGAAAAGTCTGAGTAATATATTTTTTTCTCCCCCAATCTGGCTCTTTGCTTTTGTCTGTATTAGCTGTACAGCTCACTTTCCTAAAGAGGAATTGTGTAGTATTATATAGCAATAATCTGGTGGTGTTTTATTCTTGTTTCCCATATTTTAGAAATAATACCTTTGAAGGAATGGACCATTGCACTCTGCATACTTATTGCTCCCTAAGCATGCCATATCATTCTTAACTTATCCATCTACCTGAGATTCTCTTTTTTTTTTCTTTAGGGATCACATCTGGCATTGATCAGAGGTTACTCCTGGCTCTGTACTCAGGAATTACTCCTGATGGTGCTCGGGTACCATATGGGATGCTTGAGATCGAATGTGGGTCTGACTGCAGGCAAGCTAATGCCCTAACCATTAGCTTGCCTGGACTATTGTTCCAGCCCTGAGATTCTCTTCTTTCTCCATAGTTCTCAATTCTATTGCTTTTACTTATGTGACAAACTCATTATCTTTCAAGATAGAGCTACAACACTCAGTTTCAAGACTCATTGCTTCCTTAGACACTCTCAGTAAATTATTCCACTCCTGGTCTGAGAGCATTAGGGAGTTTTCTCCTTCCTACCGAAACTTCCCATCCAAAGTCCTATATGACACTTGGTCTTTTATGATAATGCTTATTTGCCTTAAAGCAATGAGGAAACACAACTGTGGTGTAAGATTTTAAAAGTGGAACTACTGGTTGTTTCCTTTATTGTGTTTGAAATCCCTGGTGCCTAATGTGATGTTCAGTAAATCATTATTTGTTTCATAGAGTAATGCTTACTGACTTGAATAGTCAATATGGTGTCCTATATATGCAGAATTTAGAATAAAACATTATTTCTCTATATTTCTGTTGTTATTCTTTTCGCAGTGGTTTGTGGCTACACCTAGCAATGATCAGGGATTACTGGTGGCTCTGTGCTAGGGAATCACTGCTGGCAAGGCTTGGGGATCAAATGTGGTGCCAGGGATCAAATTAGTTCAGCCGCATGTAAGGAAAGTGCCGTACCCACTGTACTAATCCTCAGGCCCCTATGTTCCTAGACTTCAAATTTGCTGTTTTAAAACTGATGGAAATCTTACAATACTTTATTTTACTAATTTATAAAATATGCATATTAGGTCAAATATATATTATGTATGATATTATATAATATATGAAATATGGGATGATATATTATAATTATATAATCTGTTGTTTTAATATGTTGCTGGGGTCAGAGAAATAGTGAGATCATTAAGTTGTGCGCCTTGAGCAGGCACCAGTAAAATCTCCATATATCCTGTTGAAAGTGTATCCCAAGGGCATCTGCTTGCTTCATAGACATAAAGAGCCTCAAACCATTCCTTCAGGTCATGGGAATGAGGTCCATAATTGTTACTGTTTTATGGCATATCAAATACAACATGGGTAGCTTGCCAGGCTCTGTCGTGTAAACTTGTGTGCCTACTTGCAGCTAAAACCAGTTCAATCCTGGCACCACATGATACCCTAGTATTGTGAGTATACCTCTGGTATACAGCATGAACATTGGCATTTGTAACCAGAGAGGGCCTCTAAGCATTAGTGGGGTCTCCTGGATGCTCCCCAGAATTGCAACTGCCCTCACATTGAACTAACTCAAATGACCCACAATTGCTGAAAGGAGCTTCTGGGTTTCCTGACTTTTGCTTACATTTTTCATCTAGTACTTTCAAAAAAAATTATATGAAGGATGTCTATTATAGAAATGATCAGGAGTATTTAAATGTTCAGGGTCCAATTGTATTATAATTATAGAAGATTTTCTCTTTTCTCATCCAGGATCTTTGTTTGTCTAATTAACTTGACATCAAATAGACTCACAGGAGAAAAAGAAATATAAATACATCTGTCCATGAACCCACAAAGATGTGAGAACCAAAGGCAGTGAGAAATTGAGGCTTATGTACTGTTTCTGCAAAGGAGAGGATGGGCATGGTATTTGAAGGCTGAGGAGAAAGAGCAATTCCCAGGAAGACAGGAAGAACAAATGTTTCATAAATAATAGTTTACTTTATTATGCAAATCAGTCTTTCAGTATAAAACAACTTCTCTGGCAAGAACATTTTCCCTTATTTCAGGGTTGTTTGTCTTTTAGATTATTGAAGGAGAGATTAATACTCTTCTAAGTCTAAATTTTTTTCAGCTTTAAATGAACCATGTGTATAACTAGCACATTTTGAGTTGGCATATTCTGCTCCCTTCCAGTCTCCTGAAATTGCTTTGATAGTTGGGATCATCTTTGGGGAAAATTGTAGGATAATCTAAGTTTCTAAGTAATTATGATGGATGCTGCCTTTGGGATCCAGAAACCCAAAACTATTAAATTTGCTCCAAATCCCATTGAAGATTCTTAAATATTAGCAGTGCTTTTTTAATTTTTAAAGGAACAAAGTCAAGGGAATAGCCAGAGGGATTCCATTTTGCTTTGCATCTCGGGTACCCCAGTAAAATCTCCAGCATTTCTGATTTTGAGAATAAGTTGGAGTAACCCCAAAGCATAGAGCCAGGTATGGCTCAGAGCACCACTGGCTATGGGACAAAAACACAAATGACAAAAAGACAGACATGCAGACAAAGAAGCAAAGCCAAAAATAATCCGTTCCTCTCTCATAATATAAAAATCTTTCTTTTTATTTGGTTGCTTATGAACTCCCACACTGTTTAAGACACGTTGTAGTACATGAATATCCCTTCTTGTGCCCTCAGAGATCTAGGCATAGAAGTTGCTATTTGTTTTCCATTCATTTTTTCATTAACATCAAAATACATATTCCTTTACATAAATGTATAAGAATTCATTTTGCTTTATAAAACTATATTATAAAGTAAAACATTAAGGTTTTGTAAAAATTAATCAGAGATAAAGAATAAGCCAATGATAGCCTTAGGAAAGAATTAAACAGAACAGAACAGATGAGAAAAGACCTCAACATTAAGGTTTGGTCCCTAGAGGTTCAGAAGGCACAGTTAGAAGGTCGTTTGGAAGAGAAAGAAGCAATGGTGAAGCTTCAGCAAGAGTTGAGCAAACATTCTCACATGACAGCCATGATTCACAGCTTGAGTGGTGGAAAAATAAATCCAGAAATTGTGAATCTAAGTATATAGACATCATTGCTTTCTTGGAGTTTTTAATTTAGTGTTTAATATATTTATCTGTTGGGGAAGATGGAGTAGGAAAGTAATTTGTGGCTTGAAACAATAGCAAAATATCATCTAATTATTAGCTTAGTACATGTTTTCACATGGTCTTAAGGTTTTACTTCCTATTTCTGGCTCTTACTGATAAAGGATTTTTGGGTGTTGCTTTGTGCCCCCCCACGGCTCTGAATAAATGCCATTCTTGGGGCTCTGTATGTGACTCAGTGAGAGAGTTCCTATGCTTTCACACGTGTGAAGTTCTGGGTTTCATCCTCACATAAAACACCCCCCCAAAAAATAATTTGAAGAATTTTGTAATGCACTGCAATTTTTTCCTTAGCTGCTTTCTGTTCTCTTCTGTTTTTTACTCTTATTTGTAATTATTACATTTTAAGTTCAAGCTTTGTTATGAGAGTGCTAAAGATTATTAATTAAAATACAGTTAGTAATTTTTAAAATTAAAGGTATAATGTTGCCAGCAAATATTTTCCTTAATTAGTAGCAAAATCATTTATTTTAAAATAATTATATTACTTATTATATAGTAAGATATACTATGTAAGTCCTGTATTTGAAAAAATAATGTATATATTAAAGTATATCTTTATGTCATATAAAATCATCACATCCTTCATGCTACAGGTCAGTCTTTATCAAAGTGTATTTATCAAGTTATAGAATAATATATTAAAATTAGAAAACATTTATAAGTTAACTAGCATTATCAAACTAACAATGTATCACGTGATATAATTGGTTTACTTTTAAAATAAATATAATTGGTTTACTTTTAAAATAAATTTTTTCATATTGACCACCCATATAATTTATAATTAGTTAACCAATTTTTCATAATTTACATAAAGATAAATTAGATATATTATTTTTGCTACATGTTCAGAAATGTATTACTATTCTAATATGAAGTGGGTTTTTTGCGTGAAATCGATTTTAATTGGGTCATATAACTTTAATTGTTTTGCTTGGTGGCCATACCTATTTGATTTCAGAATCTAGTCCCAGATCCATGCTCTGGGAACCATGTGGTACTGGCATCCAACCCATGTTCTTGCATGTAAAGCTTGTGCTCAGCCAATTAAATTATCTCTCCACTTGGGATATTAGTTTGAAAGCATAGGTTAAATAGTCCTATGTATTTCTTTGACACAAGGGCATTTTTCAGCAGTCTTCACTTGAATCAAATTAAGAGAGTTTTCATATCAGTATTTCAGTTGTTTATTTCATTATCCAGAGACTCACAGCCATCCACAGAATCACAGACATGGGGCAGAGCTGCTACCAACTCTCCCTTGTGCCCAGCCGCTCACGAGGCGCTTTGGGAGGGATGGCAGGTTCTAGCCCTGGCCTGCCACCCCAGCAGAGCCTCACAACAAGCAAACAACACCCCCTCCATGAGGGGCCACCATTTTCCACATCCGGACCTCCCTCTAGTCATAACTCCACCCAGCAGATGAGCCTATCACAGCCCGGCTCGCGGCCGCTGCAGCCTTACAGTTCATCAATAAATGCTGCATTTAGAGGTGACTACAAGAGTATTCCCCCCCCACGGCAAGCCTGGCAAGCTACCTATATCGTATTTGATATGCCAAATACCAGTAACAATTATATTGGGTCATTCCCATGACCTGATATAATGGTTGGAGGCTCTTTATGTTCCTGGAGCGAGCAGATGCCCTTGGGCTCTACTAGCATGAGACAGGACATATGGAGATGTTACTGGTGCCCTCACGAGCAAATCGATGTTGAACGGGAAGATAGTGATAGAGAGTGATAGTGAAAACTATTTTATTATTTTTGATGTTTTATTTTCATAGTAAAATTTTGAATACCAAGTTAGTGCATCTCCAACACTACTTAAATGCCCAATTTTTCACCAGTGATTGGTCACTTCATTTCTGTCTTGACCTGCCCACTTCTCACATCCTCGCCCGGGCCATCTGTTTGGTAGTCTATATTTTTTGGTCAGAGTCCAAAGCTTTTCATTGGATATGGCCACTTCCTTACTTTTTTTTTTCTCTGCCAAAGAAGAATGATCTAATCAGACATTGAGATGATTATGTCCCTCTTTCTAATTTTGCTTAACATGGAACTCTCTAAATATGTCGAATTTTGCAGCAAAGGCAAGACCAGGATTTCAGTTTTTCTTTAGTTGGGTAGTATTCTGGGCTCTGTGTGTGTGTGTGTGTGTGTGTAGAGAGAGAGAGAGAGAGAGAGAGAGAGAGAGAGAGAGAGAGAGTCTTTCATTCATTTATTCATCCAATTCTGTCGTTCAACATTTGGTTTATTTCCAGAGTGTGGCCTTTGAAATAGCTATAGCAATTTTTTTTTTTTGCTTTTTGGGTCACACCCGGCAATGCTCAGGGGTTTCTCCTGGCTCTGCATTCAGGAAGTACTCCTGGTGGTGCTCAGGGGACCATATGGGATGCCGGGGATCGAACCGGTGCATGGGCCAGCCGCATTCAAGGCAAACGCCCTACCCGCTGGGCTATCGCTCCGGCCCCAGCTATAGCAATTTTATTTCAGATGAAATGTATCCTGAATATAATAATTATTTGCTTATAACTTGACAAAGATTTATAGATGGAAATTTATAATAATAATAATTTATAATAATTTATAATAATTATTTGCTTATAACTTGACAAAGATTTATAGATGGAAATTTATAATTTTTGAAAATAAATTTATTATGTATCATAAATAAGCATAAAACCTTTTAATTTCAAGATGATTGTGGATATAAGTATAGATTATTAATAATATTGAGGACAACATGAAACCTGGATTGGACTTGCAGATTTAAACAATTGCATTATTTTTATTTCCATCCATCAATAACTTAATTCTGCCATCTAGGACATATTTCTTTTGGGATTCAATACTTCATGCTGTGCAAAATTTTTTGATAATATATGAAAGAAATAATTCTGTTTTTCTTCCTTTATTTTAATGTCTTTTTAAAATAGTTCTGATAGAATATGTTCTATCATAACACGATGGCCTAAAAGAATTGGAAAATTAATGAATTTCTTAGAAAACAAGAAATTTTCGTATATAAGGAATTATTTCATTCGGTATCTTCTTTATTATTTTGTTTTAATAGAGGCACATTAAGTTTCTTGACACATGTCCCAGAAAGAAAATAAATAATTTATCGCTGTTAAATATAGATGGCTCAAGGGCTAGTTAAAGAGGAGACAAAAGTGTTATCCGTCTGTTTTACGTATTTTGGCTAAAGTTTTGAGCATCTGAAATTTCCATAGCATAAGTTTAATAAATATTTGTCAATTCCTCATCGAGAAAGTGAGTATTTTCTCTAATTTCTGTACTTTTTACATGTTTTCCTCTATTATGAAACATTTCACTTTGTTTTTTGGAAGCATGAATTATCCATTATATATCTTGAAGGTCTCCTGCGTAAATATGAATCATAATAATTATTCTTACTGAGATTGACTTTCTAAAATACTTTGCTAAATATCCTATTTAATGGTGGATAGATACTGCACATGCACTGACATATTGCCTATACTTATCATGTCTCACAGTTTGTCCTGTGGTTTGCTACATCTACAAATAAGCAAGAACTCATCATCACGCTCTTAAAAATCTATTGTTCAGTAAATTAGCACTATTTCATATTAATGTGTTAAAAGATCTATAATTTATATTTCATTATATATTTTTTCACACTATTGATAATGGAGGATAATAAATCTAAGTGATGAAAATGTGTACTTTAAGAGGTCAATTAATAGAACTAGGGCCTATCTATGCTTGTGACCTTTTCAATTCAGATCAATTTGGAAATCCTTTTTATCTACTCATTTACTTGTTGTATGAATTTTGGAAGTTTTTTTTTCTCTTGGAATTTATCATTTCTTATTTGTGAGTGGCTATTGATTCTAAAAAGAAACAGAAAATTTTCCCCACACAAGGAACTAATATGAAGTAAGTGCTTTGGTATGTTTGTGCAGCTGGAGTAAAATACGTCAGATTGTGTGGATTAGGTATTAAGTTACTTTATAGTTTGGGACTCACAACTTGGAGATGAAGGTGCGCAGCATTGGTTCCTTCAGAAGGTTGGGTGACTGCTTAGTTGTAGAATCATTCTTTCTTCTGGTATCTAAACAGTGCTCTTTCCTTGATGACTACAGGCTGGAAAATCAAACATATTCTATAAATGTCTATTTCAATTTGATTTTCTTTGTAAATATGATTTCAGTTAATATCATAAACATGGAAACATGATTTCCAGTTAATATCATAACTTAGATACCAATCTGGAATTGGAATTTTTGTGGGCATGGGTTCCTAAGTGTTACTTTTCCTGGAGAGTCTAGGCCAGCCGTATCATAAGGTTTCATTAGGGTCCAAGGATGCTTTGTAGCTTGAACCAGGTGGCTCTGGGCGAACACTGCAGTCACCTATAGGGGCTCAGAGGCCTTTAATGCCACTTTACTCAGGAAGCTCTATGGTATCGGAGATGAACCTGGGTCTTGAACAAAGAATGAAATCCTTACTTTGTGCTCTGTCCCTATCTATAAAAAGCATTTCCCATTTTATCAATAAGCAAGTTTTAACACATAACAGTGGCTTAAAGTTGTGGTTTATTTTTAAAAAATCTAATTTATTTTTTTTCTTTTTTTGGATCATACCCAGCATTGCTCAGGTAATACCCCTAGCTCTGCACTCATGAATCATTCCTAGCAAAGCTTGGGGAACCATATGGATGTTGACAATCGAATCCAGGTCCTCAGGGCGCAAGACAAATGCCCTACCCACTATACTATGGCTCTGGCCCCAAAGTTGAATTTAAATGAAAAAAAAAAAACTGGAATTTTCTTTTGCTCTGCTTAAAGAATGCTTTTACATAGATTCAGTAGTTCTTTTTAATGTACCTGAAGATATAATCTTACATGCACTTCTATCATCTTGAAGTAATGTTTTTGAAGCACTCCTTGAGTGTTCAAAATGAAAAATGAAGCAATCTGTCCGTACATAAGACATTTTTGAATAATAGGTATACTGTAAATATTTGTCAGTTTACTATTATTAGCCTCATACTTTTCTGTTGCTCATGATTTCTGTTGCCCATAAAATAATAAATTTCCTTTTTTTGTGAAAGCTGATCTATTTTCATAGCAAAAATATGATAATCTAACATATAACATGAACTTGCCTTTATTGTACCATCAATCACTTGTTCAATTAACAATCTGAGTTTAAAGAACATTATTAATCATATACTTCCCATGGTTTATGATAAGGAAATGGATGCCTGAAGCAGAGGAGGGACTTGCCAAATGCGGGTTAATTAGTAAAAAATGTAGGGCAGTATTCCAAATGTTATAGGAAAAAAATTCAGCTTCTTTACAATTTTAACTGGCCTTTGAATTACTCTGCTCTTTAATTTACCAGATGAGGGAACTGGGCTTCTATAGCTTAATATTTGTCATAATCATACAGTTGGTACAGTGGCATGGTAAATATTACAGTTGCCTAAGATTAACTGGAATGCTCATTTTGAAACCAATTTAGTCAAGGTTGCTTTCAGGGTACATTCTTAGAGACCTTTAATAGTAGCCTATAGTTATATCCATCACACCCCCAACCCTGGATATAATTACTAAAAATAATTATCATCATATTAAATGTAGTAGCAGATTTAGTATATCTACAGTCTTTAGATCAGTCTTTTTTAATATATCATTTTCTGTGAAACTTGGGATAAACTTGACTCTATGTTCTGGAGTCCCTGCAAATGATTCTTTGGGAACCATACAGCGTAAGTGATCAAATTCAGATTTCTTTTTTTTTTTTTGGGTCTCACCCATTGGTACTCAGGGATGACTCTGCACTCAGAAAATGCTCCTGGTGGTGCTCAGGGAGCCATATTGGATCCTTTGGATTATCCCAGGTTGGCCACATGCAAGGCAAACACCCTACCTGCTATACTATTACTCCAGCACCAAATCCAGATTTCCTACATGCAAAGCTTGCCGTCACCCACTGAACTCTGTCTCTCCAGACCTCATACCAGTGATTTTCAAAGCATGGGCCATAGTCCTGTGCTGGTCCTGCCTGAGTAGCATTGATTTGCAAACTGAATGAACATCAGATGTTCTGGGTGGATTGACTATAGCTGGGTCAGCATGTCCTATGAGCACTGCACAGACCTTTCTCCCCACAAATATTGCAAGCCAGAGTTTCATTAACATCTAAATATTCTACTTTAACTCGTTTTCTAAGTTGAGGCTCTGAGAAATTGCTAAGTGTCTAAATACTATTAAATATATTACTCCATTAAAGCTGTTCTAACAGAAAATCATCAACTGTGTGAATTATAAAAAATAGACTTACCTATCATGATTTTTGATACTGGAAAGCTCAAGATCAAGGTACTAGCATTTTATCTTTCTGAACAGATAGGGGCCTGTCTCTGGATTACAGAGAGGTAACTTTTGTTCATTTAGTTTGTTTTGGGGCTACAGCTGGCAGTGCGCAGGGTTTCCTTCTGACTCACTACTGGTGGAGTTCAGGTTTCAGGTACTTAACCAGGAGCTGCCACATGCAATGCAAGTACCTACCTACTGTATTATCTCATCAAACCCGAGGGCCAATCTTTTTGCTATGTTTTCGTATGGAAAAATCTCAGCAATTTTTGTAAGAACTCCAAACCCAGTAAGAACCCATCCTTCCTCATCTAATCACGTTTCATAGACACTACTCCAAAATATCATATTATTACATTTCAACATTTTAGCTGGTAAAGGAAATGCTCTAAATAGTAAGTAGCATTTTTTGAAATATATCAACTTATAGACTGATATGAGTCTATAAATATTGAAAATTGCTGGTCTTAGCCAGAGAATTAATGGTTATTTTTTTCACTCATCATTCCCATTGAAAGGGCTATGTTTTTTAATCTTGATTGCCAGTTCCGTTATTATCCTCATTGTTTTATATTCATTTGTAAGTCATACACATGGTATTCTCCTCTTGCCTGACTAACTCCTCCATTTCTGTCCTGAGTTGTTCTCCTATTTTTGTCCTTATAAATTTCAAATTTATATCTTGAGTTGGCTTTTGCTTATGAATATTTCCTTTAATCTGGGGATAACTAATGATTGAATGGTGAAATGAGTTTAATTAATTGAAACTACATTTGTTGGGCTGGAGCACTAGTACGGTGAGTTGGTGTCTTGCCTTGCATACAGCTGACCCATATTCAATCACTGGCACCCTATATGGTGCCTCAAAGTGCACCAAGAGTGAGCTAATGCAATCCCAAAGCGAGCTAGGGTCAGTCATGAGCACTAGCAAGTGTGTTCCTCCCCTTGAAAAGTACTTAAATTGGGCCCGGGCGATAGCCCAGTGGGTAGGGCGTTTGCCTTGCGCGGCAGGCCGGTGCCAGCACGGGTTTGATCCCCGGTGTCCCATATGGTCCCCGAGCACCGCCAGGAGTAATTCCTGAGTGCAGAGCCAGGAGAAACCCCTGAGAATTGCGGGAGTGACCCAAAAAAGCAAAAAAAAAAACTTAAATTAAAAAAAAACACTTCCAGTGGAGTAAAATCTAGTTAGCATTAGGTAGAGAAATTCTGTGATTTCATTGTGTGTGTTTTGTGGGTATGAGGTTTAGATTGCTCCTAAATATAAAAATTTATTTATTGTTATGGGGTGATAGCCAAAAATGTTTCAGTAATATCTCACTGGTGAGATCATCTTCCTTAGAAATTGAAAAACTATATTACTTTTATTTTTACATAATTCATATACCATAAAGTATCCTTTTAATAAAGCATACAATTCATTATTTATAGAAAATGTGTTAGTACAGCCACAAGCTATAATTTAGAATATTTCATTATTCCCCAAAGTGACAATCTACCTGTTAGCAGTCACACACCATTTTCCTTTGAACTCTCAATCCGGTGGCAACTGCTAACCTATTTTTTGTCTTTATAATGTGCCTATCTGGATATTTCATGTGAAATAATATTGTCATATGCTGTAATGTGTGACTTATTTTTTTCTTTTGAAATGGCAAAATATTTTCGGCATTTTTAAAGTGGTGACATATATAGTACCTTAGTGTTTATTTCAATGTTAGTGAGGTGAAAAATGAAGCATAAAATTATATATCAATTGTAAAATTTCGCTGGCTTCAGTACATTTACAATGATATGCAAAATAGCATATATCAAGTGCTAAAACATTTTGGTTACTCAGTTCATTCCTTTTTATTGCTAAATGGCGTATCATCTATAAATAGCTGACATTTAAATTAAAAAATCTGTGCAGTTGATACATCTAATGTTCTTTTCCTTTTGCACTGTTGTAAATAATGCTTTCTGAGTTTTTATACACACCTTTTGTTTGCAATCATTTAAGCCCTTGGCTTCATAATCTGCTTTGTTTTGGGGCCACACCTGATGGTGCTTAGGGCTGATTCTGCACAGGGATCATGCCTGGGGTCCAAGTGAAAGTCCCTACCCATTGTACTATCACTCTGGCCCTCACATGTCATCTTTAATTTATATCATCATCATTTATATATTTTCAAGAAATGTATGTATGTCCTTAGCATTTAAGATTTGCAAGCACTTACATTAAAATGAGCATTACCTTGTTTCTGTCTCAGACAGTATGAACAACTTTGACATTGCTGCAGCTTTGACAGCATGCTGTTCTTTCTTTCTACACCCCTAATTTATTATATGCCCACACATCTTACAATGTATCTCTATTTAAAAAACACAGTTATTTCCTCCTATTAATTGTTTCTCCTCCCTAATTTCTGTCAAATCAGTCTTGCTCAGTCTTGGAAGATGAATAAGACTACACTTAGGATATCTGTGTCTCAAACCAGAAGTAAAGCAGTGGGAAGGATTTTTGCCCTGCACACAGCCAACAGGGGTTTGATCTATGGCACCCCATATGGTCCCCTGAGCAACGCCAGTTCACTCCTGAGTGCAGAGCCAGGGGTAACTCCTGAGCCAAAAATAAAAACAAAGGAGAAAGATATCAGTGTTCTATTTCTGCCTGTCCCACAACACAAGTGAATGTTCAGTAGATCTCACATCTACTGATGGGTAGCTCTTATAGTTAGGAATACCAGAGGTGCTCTCCCTCACTTGCACCAAGATTGTGGCTGGTCCTCTCTTCTGTTTCTAATATGATGAAAGCATGCATATCAAGATGCAGGGAACTTTGAGAAACGAGATTTATTATGCATGATTTCAGACAGTTATTCTACATGACTAAAGCACATAGGATAGTCTTGTGTTTGCATACCTGAAACTCTGATTTTATTATAACCCAAGAGTGCAGTATCTGTTGTTTAGTAATTTTACTTTTTACTGGCTAATCAAGCATAAGGGCATAGATTGGGATATGGGAAAGGAGAAGAGGAACTACTTAAAAGTCACTTATCTAACTTACATAGGATTTACTGAAATAATGGCCTTTATGGTGTGTCTGTGGGAAGGGATGGGAGAGAATATAGATTAATTCCACATCATATTGTTAGTAAATACTGGGTAATGCCACTGAAAGTAGTTTAAAATCTGATATAAGGAATGGCTTTGCAATCAATATTTTAATGCCAGGAACTTGTCCTGCTCTTACAAAAGCTTGATATCAGAAACTTGCATTTTAGTCTATTAGTTTTTGCCATAGTTCTTGATACTAATGGGTACAATATGAATTTATGCTTTACTTTCCATTTCCCCAATTAAAGTGTAAGCTACAAAGTGGTAGAATTTCTTTCTATAAATTATTGTGCTTTGATTTTATGAATTATGTCTTAAGAGCTATAAAATTGTTGAATGAAGTGAAAATGAACTCAGTGCAGTTTTTATCATAGTTTAATACATATTATATACTATATATATTTTATTGGCTAACATATTATCACTTAGTTCATACTTATTGTAAAACTTGTTTTCTTGGTTTTTCTTGAATGAACTCAGGCTTCCTACTTCAATTCTTGCATAAAAATATACGAAAAGGAGAAAAGTGAATTTTAGAATTTCTATAATAGAAACTAAAGCTCAGAATCATGAGGGAAGGTTCATCAAAGTGGACTGAAAACAACTTTATTTAAACTTTGTTTAAAATCTGTTAACCTTTCAACACCTATATTGCAAATCATAATGCCCAGAGAGACAGAGAGAGATGAGAGAGAGAGAGAGAGAGAGAGAGAGAGAGAGATCCCACCACCAGAGGTGGTGGTGGAGCCCTGAGAGGGAAACTAGGGACACTGGTTGTCGGAAATGTACTCTGATTAAGGGACAGGTGTTAGAACACTGTATGACTGGAATCAATCTTACAACTTTGTAACTGAAAAATAAAATAGAGGCTAGTTGTTTGCTTGCTAGTTTGTGTATTGAGCCATACCTGGCAGTGCTGGAAGCTTCAAAAACACGCAAATAGTTCATTTGAGGACAATTATCTGATGTGAACCTCTTATTGTAAGTTGATACAATTTGTTTATTTATCTATATACTCCACCATTCATGCAACAAACAGCTCTTGATTTTTATTATATTCCCAGAAATAAGCATAAATTTCTGGGAATTGAATATGAATATAATGAATATGAATAGTATGATTGCTATCCAAATGCTATTTATTCATATGGAACCTTCTAAAACTTTGAATATTTTAATTTCTTTGAGAATTAAAACATTCTTTTTGTCATATTTTAAATTATTTTCCTTGGTAAAAGTTTCTTTGATAAATTTAGTGTGATGGTAAACAAACCTGTAAAGCATACAAAACACTATACTCATGTAATAAATCACACTGTTAAGAGCATAAATATCATTGTGGCTTTATACTTCTTTTACTTCAACTGATAAACAGATCAAAATTGATCAAGAAATTGAACTTAGTAAATTCTTTTGTGCAGTTTTTTTTCCTTCTGTCATTTTCTACTTTAGTAACAATCACAAGTCATTCATCATCCCGTGGTTCTCTCTTATCCTGTGGAACCGTATGTAACTCAGTCTGTCCTTAGTATTTTGTTAGGCTATCCAGATGTTGTAATCTGGGGGGAAAAAAGCAGTTTTGAATGCTTATATCTTTTAAAACTTATTTGGAAGCTTACATCCTGGCTGTTCATTTGGGCATTACCCTTGTATTTCTTGAGAGGCTGTACAGTGGCAGGAATCGAAATTGGACCACCTAGTCATGGACTCCAGTCCTTTGGTGTTGCAGCTTCCCTAGCTCCATGAGATGGTTTATGTGGGCTGGTGTACTACCACAGACCAAAGGCACAGGTATATAAATATTTTTTTCCTTTACTTCTGGAACATGGGGCAGAGCTGCTACCAGCTCTCCCTGTGCTCGGCTGATCATGAGGCGTCTGGGAAGGTGGGTTCTAATCCTGGCCCGCCATCCCAATAGAGCCATGCAAGAAGCAAGAGGAACCCCCACACCATGAGGACAGCCAGTTTCAACATCCGACTCCACAGCTCGTCAGAGCTCCACCCAAGAGAAAAAATCCATCTTTTACCATTGTGCGGCTGCAAAGTGGCTGCAAAGCGGCTGCACGGTGCATCAGCAAATGCAAAAAGTTAGAACCTACCTACTACCAAGAGTATCCCACCAGCACTGGCAAGCTCCCCAGTAGCATTTGATATGCCCAAAACACTAACAATTTTAAACCTCATTTCCATGACCCATATGAATGGTTTGAGGCTCTTCATGTTCCTGGAGCTAGCAGTTGCCCTTGGGCTACACTAGCACAGGCAGGGACAGGGAAGTATCTAGATGCTCCTGATGCCGACTCTAGCAAATCAATAAACAATGGGAAGACAAGTGATACAAGTGATTTGTGAAATGGCTTAAATCATTTACAGGATTTCACAAGAAGTTATATATATATATATATATATATATATATATATATATATATATATATATATATATATAGATCACTTGATCACTGATCCGTAGATTTGCTCGAGCGGCCAGTACATTTCCATTGGACCCTATCACGTGCCAAGTAGCCCAATGGCATCTGGTTGAATATATAAGATATAGAATATATAGATATAGATATATATATTTCTATATATATATCAAAATTACAATTTCCTATTATTAGCAAGTTAAACTGTAAGATCCTTGGAAAGGTGTCATCTCAAAATACTATAAATAATATAGCAGCAACTTGTGATTAATAAAACTCTTATTTATGTCATAGTTTGTCCCCAAAATTTCAGTCATCACTTTTTGTCATGTAGGATTACTGCAGCTATTTCTAATTATTAAGTGTCATTCTTCCATGTATTTTCAAGGCACCAAATAAATTAATGCTCTTGATACTTAGTGCTTCTAAATCTTTATATAAATGATTATCTTTTGCCAAAAATTTAGATTTTCCCATATACCTATATGCTGAGATTATCAAGCTTGTTTTCAAGCACTACAGATCATCTGAATAAAACTTTAGGGGCAAACAATTAGTATTTAATAGTTCCTAAATATGAATTGTAAATGCATGAATTCAATATAATTTGAACATTAACTATATGCTTAGAAAAGTATTAGATATTGAGGTTCAATACCTATTTGAAATAAAATAGTTCAATAAACATATATATGGTAGAGTCATTGGCACCAATGTTTCAGTCTTTACTACTCTGAGAAGTTTCATTTTTTTTTGTTTTTGTTTTGTTTTTTTTGATATTTTACTTTTTTGGTCACACCCGGCAACATTCAGTGGTTACTCTTGGCTCTTCGATCAGGAATTACACCTGGAGGTGCTCAGGGACCATATGGGATGCCGGGATCAAACCTGGTTGGCCGTGTGCAAGGCAAATGCCCTACCCGCTATACTATCTCTCTGTGTGCTATCTCTCTGAGAAGTTTCAGATTTCATCATGTTTGCCAACCAGATCTTACATTTTGATTAACATTGTGTTGTCATCATTTAGTGTATTGTATACATTTATTTTAATTTTATTTTGATCACTTGATCACTTGATCACTGAACCGTTATTCATCGATTGCCGGCGGCGCCAGTGTCGTCGTATGTAGCCCAATGGCTCTGGTTGATTCAGGAATATGAAGAGCCTCAAACCGTTCCTTCAGGGTCTTAACAAGGAAGTCTGACCATCTTGTAGGTCCCCCCCCACCTACAATTTTATTTTATTGAGGTAAAATTCATACACCATGTTATGTTTGAAAAATATACAGTAATTTGATATCTTTATATATAATAAAATTGCTATAATAAATCTACTTGGACATATTTTAATATATCAGCATATATCATAGCTGCTGGTACTTGAGAAAAGAAGACATTTTTTCATTTAAAAATTTTCAGTGCCTGAAAGTTGTCAAATAAACATTTATTGCATGATAAATGAGTAAGTAATCATAGCACATATATCTGATATTTAGTTCTTTAAACTTCTCTTCAGAAAAAATATTATATTATTATATTTTTTCTAAATTGATATGGGTGTAATATTCAAATTCAAATATATTTCACCAATGCATTTACTAGTAGTTACCTTGAAAACATACTCTAGATTAAATGAGTAAGATAAGCTAAATGTTTTCCACCAAACACTCATATGTACATAATTTTTCATGTGTGTATGATGACACACTCCCTAATGTACTTCAAAAGCAAGATAGATAATTGTAAGAAACCATATGTATGTTTTCATAATTGAGTATAAAATCAATCATAAATAAATAATTGCAGTCAATATGCTTGTTATCATAAATCTGTTTATTAGTGAAAACCATAACACTTTAGTAAATAGGATTTTGTTATATTTTTTAAATAATAAAATTTGACAAAATACTTTTTGGAACCTGTTATATAAATGCAGTGTGCAGGAGTAATATTGTGGGTCCGGTAGGTCTGAAGTCATAGTGAGGGTCCGGTAGGTCTGAAGTCATAGTGATGGTACGGTAGGTATGAAGTCATAGTGAGGGTCCGGTAGGTATGAAGTCATAGTGAGGGCCCGGTAGGTCTGAGTCATAGTGATGGTACGGTAGGTATGAAGTCATAGTGAGGGTCCCGTAGGTATGAAGTCATAGTGAGGGTCCGGTAGGTATGAAGTCATAGTGAGGGTCCGGTAGGTATGAAGTCATAGTGAGGGTCCGTAGGTATGAAGTCATAGTGAGGGTCCGTAGGTATGAAGTCATAGTGAGGGTCCGTAGGTATGGAAGTCAAGTGAGGGTGGTAGGTATGAAGTCATAGTGAGGGTCTGGCAGGTATGAAGTGCCTCATGTGCCGCTGACCTCCGTTTGATCCCTACAAGACATAGGCCCAGTGATGCATTAGGCATCATTCCTGAGCTCACCCACGGTCACTCAGAAACCTGCAAAAAAATTTTTTTTTCAGCAAATGCACAATTCAGATGTTTTGGAGTTTGGAATTTTACTTATTTCAAAGACTTTTGTAATTGAAAACAACTTTTGTTGTACCCTGTAATCCAGACATGTTGTTTAGCGGCAAAAATTATGTCAAGTTTGCTCACGGATTTTTTCCCTTTGGTTTTAGCTTTGGCCTCATTGCCACACGCAGTGCTGCTCAGGGCTTTGTTCTGGCTTGGTGCTAAGGGACCACTTCTGGAAGGGCTGAGGCACCTCTTGGAGTTCTGGATTCCAACCTGTTTCTGTCTGTGCAGGGAGAGCACTGACCCACTACGCTATCTCCCCAGGCTTAATTAATGGATTTTTGTTTTAATAGTAGCTTAGCAAATAATATTATGATGCTATTATTATAGCATAATATTATAGCATCATAATATTATGATACTATTGCATGTTACTTATTAAAATTAGAAGGCTTTTCAATTTAAGTAAATTAGCTTTTGAAACACTAATTTCCTTAGTGTTTCAAGAACTTAAGTGCTTTCTCAAAATAATATTCTTGAGAAATTTAAATGTATTTCTCATAAATATCTGAATGAGTTTTTCAAATGTCATCATTATCTTTTTGGCAAGTCTTATATATACTTGTAGTGTGATGAGGTTTGATTGCGTTGGAAATAAGGGAGTTTATCCATTCTTTGGATCACAGGAAGTCTTTTGTGAACACAATCATCCTTTCTCCCTTCCTTTCAACAATTTACTGATTCATGAATATGTTTTTAATATTATGTTTTCATCTTTTTTTAACAAAGAGATTGAGCAAACCTTAATAAAATAATTCATTTTGAAAAAGAAAGAAGTATGATGTTGTAAATACATCTTAGTAGTTTTTTCTTCTTTTTTTTCTTTTTGGGTCACACCCAGCAATGCTCAAAGGGTTACTCCTGGCTCTGCACTCACGAATTACTTCTGGCAGTGCCTGGGGGGACCATATGGGATGCCGTGGATCGAACCCGGTAGACCACATGAAAGGAAAATGCCCCACCTGCTGTGCTATTGCTCTGGCCCCATTTTAGTAATTTTTTAAATTTGAAAATGTACCAGTTGCAGTTTCTAAATTTTGCTTTCAGCAGTTTAACTATGCTTAGCACTTTTTAAAACTATATGTGAATGAGCACATCTTTCTTAACTTTTTTTTTTGTAGTTTTTGTTTGTTTTGGGTCCCACCTGCCTGTGCTTAGGAAATCGTGCATTGCCGGGATCAAAACCAGGCCTTGCATTTTTGCTTTTTTGGGTCACACCTGGGAATACTCAGGGGTTACTCCTGGCTCTGCACTCAGGAATTACTCCTGGCGGTGCTCACGGGACCATATGGGGTGCCAGGAATAGAACCGGGGTCCGCCACATGCAAAGCAAACACCCTACCTGTTGGGCTGGCCCCTTCACACACTTCTGAATGTACTTAATGCGACCTGGGATTGACATTTATTTCCAGCTGCATTAATGAAAGAGTCCTTATTCTAAAAATTGCCCAACAGTTTTTTTTTTGTCCTTAAATAACTTGTAACTACGCCTCAAGGTGTTGCAGGTGTGACTGTGGTGCCCGGTTGTGTAGGCAGGTAGCAGACAGGAGACAGGCTTGTCTACACCCAGAGCTCTGCCCTGTGGGCCCTGGATGGTTGATGGTTTGACATAGACAAAGACTGGGCCCCCTGGGATGAACCCAGTGCCATGGCAGAGCCTGGCAAGCTACCCGTTGTGTATTCAATATGCCCAAAACGGTAACAATAATGGACCTCATTTCCAGTGAGTGGAGTCAGTTACTGGCACCTGCTCGATCAAATAGATGAACAACGGGAAGACAAGTGATATAAGTGCCCAGACTTAGATGCTTTTTTCATGTTGGAAAGTAGTGAAACTGTTAATTATTCCTGGAATTGTCATAGTTTGTTTCAGTTGTCTCTCATAAGCACCATGAAAATTTGGAGTTATTTAAATGTTACCTCATTTTTATCCATTTCCTATATATATTATGAAATTTCTAAGATCTTAAATCAATACTTTGCTGATCACTAAATGCTAATAAGACAAGAATGGTGTCTGATACTTCACTGATCTCCTGTTTCATTGTAGAATGAATTAATGCAGATAACCACCAAAGTGAATAGTTAGTTTCGATCATTCAGGCATGTCAGAATATGTGTTTCATGATCTTTCCTTTGAAAATTATTTTATTTTACTGTATTATATTTATTTGTTTAATGATTTGAGGGTGCAGCATAGATAGTTGTGATTTTGAAGCAATTCATGGTGGTTTGTTGTGTGACTCTGAAAATATATCTTGTACATAATTTCTGTTAAAATCTTTTCAGTAGATTGAAAAATGCTTTCCTGTCAAATGATAAAACTTTTGGTTGAAAAAATCAAATATAACAATGCTATGCATGTCCCATACCGTCTTATGGCAATTTTCTGTCCATAAAAAGTCCTTGGAATAGCCTTTCTCATGTTTCTTGAGATTTTTTAAAATAGAAATTTTGAAGTCATTTTGTAAGAGTTTGAAACTTAAGTTCTGAGTGCTGTTCTACCTTTCAGAATATTGCACGTTCTGTAAGGAGATAAAAATCTGTTCATTCAGAATTTTTGTTCATTCAGAACTCACTCCATTAAGAGATTTCTTCTCATATCCTGAGTTATCCATTGCATGATGCGTTGCTTTACTGTTTGTTTCCTAGAATTTATGACTTTGTTTCCTATTAATTTAATCTAATACATTTTTCTTCTTGACTGAGAATTTTGTAAAGTGTTTATTGTTGCTGTTTATCAATCTACCTACTCTTCTTGTCCCATGTTTTTAATGTCTGACATAACTTAAGGAACACATATCTGGGCTTTCATAAACAGAGATTTTGCAGATTTGTTCCTGATTTACCAATGTCACTAAGTAGGCAGTTACTGTTTTCCCCCTGTTTGTTTTGTTTTTGTGGACATATGCAGCTATTCTCAGGGCTTATTCCCAAGTATATACTAAGGGATTATTCCTGGCAGTACTGGAGGGGTCATGTTGCATTGCCAGAGTTGTAACCTGGGTCTCTACATGTAAAGCAGGCACCCTTCCCTTGTTCCATTTCTCTGATATTGAGATATACGGTTTTATCCCTTAGCATTCACTGGTTTTAAAGTCAAGTTTTATATTTATTATTTAACATCAGTTAACTGCTTATAAAAATCCATATTAGACATTGCTTTTGAACATTTCTTTTTAGAATAAATATGCATCCTTTCTTGCAAGTCACACAACCACTTTATAAACTTATTTTTGACAAAAACATCTGAATGGAATGGATGTCAACGTTTTACTTTTATAAGTAGGTGATAGAACAATGGTTAGGAAAACTAACAAATGGGAGTTAATTGTTTTCAAGTACTTTGTTATCAGTTTGTAGTTACAGTTTCAGGATAATTAAATAACCACACTTCAACATTGAGCATTTATTTATATATGATAGAGCTGTTTGTTTTGATGCTTATAGATAAAGTATTTAATATTTTACTTTTTTATTTAATTTAATTTTATTATTTCCCCCAAATATTATTACACCATTTTAGACATACGATTGAAAGATGCTCATGTAGAGTTTTGGTTCCACAGTGTTCCAACACCCATCCCTCCACCCAAACTCATCTCCCATCACCAATGTCCCCACCTCCCTCCCCCTCCCACACCTCAACTACTTGGCGGGTTCTGTATGTCATTTCTCTCCTCTTTATCTCTCCCTCCCGCTAAACTTTCCTGCTCTTCATGGAATGCAGTGCATTAAAAGACATTACTGTTTCCACTATTTTAATGGACCTGGACTCGAACTGGTTTTGCTCTGTTAATCTGGTCGTGAGGCAGTTTCCCAGCATTCAGACAGCAAAAATGGTGGCTAATGTGATGGGCGAGTCTCATCCGGCTGCTTCCGGGACCCCCAGAGGTGACAGGCCCACTCCCAAAACCCGTCTGCTCTCCTGGGGGTCCCATAGTAAACTGGGCCCGGGCGAGCCGAGTTCCAGCCTCCCCAGCCACTTGTGAGCCTCTTCATGCTGTGGCTGGCGGCCCAGGGAACTCTGGGCGGGGCCACCAGGCTCGAAAAATAGAGAGGGAATGGCCGAACCCTGACTCCATCTGGCGAATCCCAGTGATTCCCGCTTCGGGAGCTGCTACCTGGGCTCGAACTGGTTTTGCTCTGTTAATCTGGTCGTGAGGCAGTTTCCCAGCATCCAAAAAATGGTGGCTAGTGTGATGGGCGAGTCTCACGGCGCTCGGGCCCCAGAGGTGGGGGCCCTCCCCAAAACCCGCTGCCTCCTGGGGGTCCCATAGTCAGCTTGGCCTGGGGCGAGCCGAGGTTCCAGCCTCCCCAGCCGCTGTGAGCCTCTTCATGCTATGGCTGGCCGCCCAGGGCAGCTCCAGGGCGGGGCCACCAGGCTCGACAAAAAGGGAGAGGGGAATGGCCGAACCCTGACTCCATCTGGCGAATTCCCAGTGATTCCCACTTCTGGGAGCCGCCTACCTGGGCTTGAACTGGTTTTTGCTCTGTTAATCTGGTCATGAGGCAGTTTCCCAGCATCCGGACAGCGAAAATGGTGGCTAGTGTGATGGGCCAGTCTCATCCGGCTGCTTCCAGGACCCCACAGAGGTGATGGGCCCACTCCCAAAACCGTCTGCCCTCCTGGAGGTCCCATAGTCAGCTGGGCTCGGGCGAGCCGAGTTCCAGCCTCTCCAGCCACTTGTGAGCCTCTTCATGTTCTAATATTTTACTTTTTTCAAAATATGAGATAGTAAGAAAATAGAGATATCAAGAAAAATATCACAAGTTTTATTCTGTAGTATATGTATACAAACACACACTCACACATATATGGAAATATGAGATATTATGAGATAGTAACAAAATAGAGATATTAAAAATATCACAAGTCGTATTCTGTAGTATATGTATACAAACACACACTCACACATATATGGAAATAAGATGATGGAAATAAGATTGATAAACTATATAGTGTACAATATAAATATTGAATTAGAAAGTAATGTCTGCATTATACAATACAAACACATATATATTGTATACATACTGCAGTATATGTACTGCCTTTGCATTACTTTCCTTGAGCATAAAACAATATAAAACATGCTACAAACATACTCATCTTCTTGTGCCGTGCATTGCTTTGGGTGGCGTGGGTGGGAGCTGAGAGTGGAGGAGAGAAACAAGGAGGTAAGAAAGTGATACTGTAATCACTCATGGTCTTGCCCAGGGACCATATGGGATGCCAGGGATCAAACCCGGTCAAACCACATGCAAGGCAAATATTCTAACCACTGGACTATTTCCGTTTTTTTTTTTTTTTTTTTTTGCTTTTTTGGGTCACACCCGGCAATGCTCAGGGGTTTCTCCTGGCTCTGCACTCAGGAATTACTCCTGGCGGTGCTCGGGGGACCATATGGGATGCCGGGGATCGAACCCAGGCCGGCATGGGCCGGCTGCATGCAAGGCAAATGCCCTACCGCTGGGCTATCTCTCCGGCCCTATTTCCATTTTTCAAGTGTAAATTTCTGTTTTAACCAGAACTTTGCTATTAATTATTTAAATTCAATGTGTTCATCACTAGGATTCCTGTTATGTTTTTCCTATTCATGATTAGAGATTTTTATTTTGTTTTCACCATAAGAACAACAAATTTTACTTTCTTTACAATAAGAGTATAGCTTCAAGTTTACAGTAAATAAGCAATATCTGCATTTTAAAATTTAAAATTTCATCTTTTGGAATTAAGGTGTAAAAACTTCATATTGCTTTTTTGTAGTATATCATCAAAGGTTTTGATTTATTTCTAAAAAATTCACATGAAAAAATTGTATGCAATTGTGTTGAAGTTTATTCACTAAAGCTCTGGTGAACTCTGAAACTAATAGCATGATCTCATGTGATTTTTTAATTTGTTTCTCGGGAGAAACTTTCTTACTTTTTTTCTCTTGTACTATGCAGAGAGAACCATTAAACTTACTGTAACTTTTCACATTCATCATGTATTCTGCCATTCCATCTTACCCTAGTTTTCTAGTGTATTAATGGTAATTTTGTCAATATTTAATAGTTTGGAGTTTTAAATCAAAGAATAAATTTAAAGGACTTGCACACGAGAAACGATAAATATGCTCTCTTCATACTCACAACATAATGCAATATATCCCTTTTTAATTTATTTTCCTCATTAGATTCCAGACTCCCTTATCTTATACTCTAATCCATTTGAATGATACATTGGCAATTGCTTGTAAAGTTTAATTTTATAACCAATAACTGTATGTTATTATGCTAAAGTTCCACTGTCCTATGTTATTTACACCACCAATAGTTTTCATCTTATGCCACAGGTTAGAGAACTAGTGAAATTTCTTAAATGTTTCTGCTAGTCCGTGAGAATGTTATTGTCACTTAATAATTTCACTGCTTAGTAATAACCAGTTTGTAGTCTGATTTGTGTTCACATATCTAAAAACAGCATAGAACCCCTAATTTAAACATGTCTAGATTTCTCTCCTATCTGCTTCTGATCCTCTTAGACATAGAGTTGCTTATTTTTCTCAATCTTTATTTTGATTTATATCTTATAAACAGTGTGTAAGTTTCAGCTATACAACATGTTGATTTTATACACATGTATTGTGACACTAATTACTACCATAACGCTGATTAACATCACATAATACTTTATTTTTGGTGGTGAGAACATTTAGAGTTACAAGCTATTATTGGAGCCATTGTACAGCATAGAACAGTAGTTAAAGCTTTTTTTACTTTCTTGGGCTAACCCCATTCATTTCTTCTATATGGTCCCCTGATCATACAAAGTTCACAAAACAGTATCAATCTTTCTATTTTTGAACAATTTCAGGTATGCTTCTGTCCTCAAGATCCATTGAGGTCTTCACAAATATTTGGATTTCCCTTTTCATTGCTGAGTAGTATTACATTGTATGCATTCCATAACACATGTGTCTGCATGACTGTGCATTAATTGTATATATACTGCATCTCTATTTATTAGTTTCTTGCCAATTAGATATTTTCATATCTTTCCTATTGAGGACAGTGCTCTGTTGATAATTATCATGTTAAACATGTATATATTTTTTGCTCATCAGGATGGCAATGTATCAGATAATTTTACTATCTGGGCTATCTTTCTGTCTTTATTATATTTACACATATATTCATCTTCAAAGGTCACCTCCAAACTGCCTTGTTCAAGAAAAGTATCTTCAACAATTAAATATTCGTCAATGGCCATATGCTTGTATACTGCCATTCATAATTCACAATACCTAATGAATGTGTTCAGTTGTACATAGGTGTATGTATTCTCTCTCCAACCACGCCCTTCTAGTTGCCCGTGGAACCCCATAGGAAGTTTCTCAGTACTTCTAAGCACATGCAGCAGGCACTTTATTACTGCTATCATTTCTGGGGCTCTGTAATACAAAGATAACCATGGCAAAAAAATGCAAAGCATGTGCGTAGGTGTGAAATGGTGGTGGGATAGAGAAGGATGTATATGAAGATAGCTCTTTTGCTTAATACGTTTCACTGGCAAAGACTACAAACATCAATGCTTTATTCTCTGACTCTTAAAAGGTTCATCCTGACCTTTGCTACTTGGGATCACTGGCCAAGACTAAGTGTGGAACGAGGTTCATGAACTTAGAGAGACAAGCAGGTGATTCAATCCTATGACTTTAAATTCCATTGCCACAGTCTGTTCTCAGGTAGTTCCGACATTTCACAAGTCTTAGACTCCCCAAAAGAAATTGACAAATGTATCAAATTTCAGATATAATAAGTGTACATCAGACTGTAGCTATAGTATATGGAGATATTATTATCATAGTTATATAGAGACAGATGTATAATTATGGAAAAGTTTTATTATGAGTGATGTACTCATAAAAATATGAAATTTAAGATGTCCCACAATTATTTTATTCACTAGATGAAGGACTGAGTGAGCCAAGGAGGCTCATCAGAGACCTTAAGTATGAGGGAATCACTGCTGTATTTCATCCTCATTCAAAAGCCAGTTGTACTGTCTTGTGGTTTATAAATATCTGACCAATATGAGCAATAGACATGTGAAAAAAATTTTCTCCCTGCAGGTGGTAGGAGTGTGGGTAACACACCCAGCAGTGCTTAGAGATCAATCCTGGCACTGCCCAGGAGACCTTGTGCCAGGCACAACTTGGGTAACCTGCTTATAAAGCAAGCATCCTACTATCACTCCAACTGCAAGAGAACATTCTTTGTCTCAGCTTAGAAGAAGACAAAATCACTCTTTAGCAGTTTTGTTCTATTTGGATCCTAAAGAGATTGGATGGTCATTTGTGAGGGTAATTGTGTTTAGAGTGTGTTCGTTCTCAAACGATAATTTAATACAGAAGCACTCTCACAGACCAAGTAACCAAGTATTGGGTACAAGGATGTAACCAAGTATTGGGAATACCATTGCCCAGTCAAGGTCACTGTAAAATTAAATTATTCAAAACTTTGTCTTTATTCTCTCTTCCTTAAAGTTTTTTTATTTAATAAGCTAAAAAAACTATTTTTTTAAAATTCATTTGTTTTTAGAAATAATCTTAGACCTGACTACAAAGATTCAACTATATTCATTGCTAAAGTTTCATAAGACCCTGCAACCACACTGTAGGTGATCAAAATACATTTAGAATTAAAGTAGCAGTTTTATTTTATTTGAATTGTATCATTTTTTTTTGGATTCCTGCTTCTATGGAAAGTATGTTTTTACTCTGAAAACTACTTTGAAAGATAGTTTGGAGTTTTTGACATTTAATAGAAGTTTGGTATCATTGTACTATGTTAAGTTTAGAACAGCTTGGTATTTTATCCATCAGAAATATAATGTGGCCTGTGATGAAGGCAATGTGGAATGTGACCTAATTAATGTTGAAAAGTTCAGTAAGTGGTTTTATATCATTTATTCAATTATCTGTGTCTTTTGGACAGTCTGTGTGCACAGTTTCACTCCCCTAAGACCGCCTATTTCTTTGTCTCCTTCAAAATTATAGTGTTACTCCAGCACGAGGATCTAGGATTCAAAGTGATGACTGAGCATCATATTTACACTCTTCTCTTCATTACAAATTCCACTCTGTGATTTCAAACCTACTCAGTTTCCTGTTTTACTTTGTTCACTGTAGAATACATTTTCATTTGATTACAATATTTAAATACCAAATCACCATTGATAGTATACGTATTAATTGAAATTGTTATATAAAAGCATACTGGCAGTCGATTCACCTGTTAATGTGAGGAGTAGGGCCCAGTCCCACCACTCAGTGTCAATCCTCCTGGCCATGTGCCAGGCGAGTGCCCGAACACTTGCGCTTTCTTTCTGCCCAGCAGATGTCGTTTTAGAGAAAGTGACAGAGTCTATTTCATTGGGTTCCCAATGTTATTTTTGCTGCCAAATATTTTAAACTAGATTTTCAGAGCAGTTTTAAAAACTTACATCCATATCCGTGCTGGCATATGTGTAGTGGAACAGAGAAAACACACATATTTAAGAAAATTATGTCATGGGTTTTGCTAAAACCTAAATTTGGAAATACTTCCTCTGTGGCAGAATTTAAGTAATGAAGTAATTCTTAAAGACTGCCAATAAGTTGAACCCAGCCCACTTCCGGATATGTAAGTATTCCTATCCATAATTAAGAAGGGGTTTCAAGTCATTGGCCCGGCCTCGACAAAATAGTTTATTCTACTTCTGCGTCAGAAGACTCTACCATTGTCACTTTTAGTTTTAAGAGAGCACCCATACATTTTGTAGGATTTTTGTGGTTCAGTAAAGAAATATGTTTAATAATTAATTGTGTGCACTAAATATACAATGAATAAATATAGCATAAAATCTCTTGACAATTTTTAATCAAATAAGTGTTTAAATTGGACTAATTACTTGGGTTGCATTTTCTGTCATTGCTGTGGTCTTTAATATCTATCCAAAATAACTGTCAGCTCCCAGATGTAATTAGTTGTTATTGTTTCAGTATTGAAATACTGAGGGATCATACCTGTAAATGTGTAAAGGGTCATGTTTGCTGTTGGTCCCTGGATCACATCCAGCAATGTGGGGTGGTGCTGGGCATCTGTGCCATGACCTCATACATTCAAGGCATACACTCACACACTGACCACATTCCAGGCTCTGATTTCTATCTTTTTACATTGCTCTGGGTTTATTGCAAGCTGCCTTAGAAATATATGATACAATTTACTGGCTTAAAAATCTGTATTATCGTCCATACGTTTTGTAGCTTAGAGTTATTAGGAGTGGCTTATCTTGTTGTTTATTGTTCAGGATTTCACATAAGCTATTTACTCAAGGAAGTGTTCTCATAGCTATCTGATTGGTCTCCAAGGCACAGCATTAGTATGTATTGCAAACTTATGCGGATGTCAGCAATGGAACGTTTTCTGTCTGATTCTCTAGTCCTAGAATGCTTGAGGGCTCTAAGGTATGGTTATTGGTGGCCAGAGAATGACTCAGCACCAGTGCCTTCCCTGTAAGTTTGCTATTCCTGAGTGCTGAATCTTGTCCTTAGTTATCTGCAGTTTGGGTACTCTGTTGCTACAACTGTGATTGCAATCTTTAATGCACCACAGCCAATCATGTACTTATAGGACAACCAAAATACATAATCACCAGTGAGCCCAACATAAAAAAAACAACATACGAGTGCCAAGGATAGGTATGTAGCCTCTCATTTGCATGGAAAAAATAGAGTGCGCCATGTGAATCCTGGCAAGAATGTGTGAAGCACTGCATTAGGAAATCATGCGCTACTTGGTCGGAAACATTGCACCGACTATTGCAACTAACTGAAGGGGTGGGTGAACTATTTTTTAAATAGTATGACAATAACTGCTAGATAAGTGATTCAAGGGAAAGGCTAAATAAAGCCCCATGCTTTGTTAGTGAACTGCTTTGGGGAAATCACATTAGGCCATCTCTATATCATAATGCATCACTAACTCCACATTCAAGGAGAAGGGAAAATAGATGGAGAATTTTCAAAGACACATGAACATATTTGAAAGTAGTACATACGGTTATTTAGTACAGTCTATACTTTATCCTAAAGTTGCCTTATCATAGTCCTGTGACTCAAGATGATACCTCAGGATTTTTAAATTTGTAAATATGTGTCTTTTGAATTATTGACTGTATTCATCTTTTATTAGATTTTGCTTATGGCAGTCTATTTGTAAGCATAGACCAGGTTATATCAGAAGCCTGATAATCATTCTTGTTTCCTTTTATATTCTTTTTACTTTTTATGTTCAACCAACATAATTACATAAAATTCATGTAAATTCTTTTCCCTAGAGATACATCAAATTTGTTTTTTTATCATTACCCAATTAAAACAATAATTTACCTTTACTTTTGAAAAATAAATTTGTGATTTCCTTTTTTCTTATTCATGCAGAATTTTTTTTCTAGATGTTATTTTAAATAAACAGGTTTTTGTGTAAGCAGTATTAAAAAGAGGACATGAAGACAAACACACAAGTTTTACATGATTTTTCTTATAATCACAATTCAACGAGAATATGGAGTCAGATTGAGGATTTCATTCTCTGGAGGTCGGGACAGAAGAAGACTGTAGTTCCTGCAGTGTAGATATTATGCTACAATCTTTTACGTATGAGCAAATCACTGACTAGAGCTCACCTCTCAACCTCTCATTTAGCACATCCCACTTGCTCTTGTTTACTTATGTTTGATCTTTTCCCTAGTCTTATGCCTTGCCCTCACATTTACTTGATTTTTCACCGGAGACCATTTGGAATATCCTGGATAGTGGGGCTCATGGGACACCTATGGGTCCTGGTTGAGAAATACAGATTTCAATAAATCCTTAGTAATACGATTATGAACAGGGCCTGGACCAGAGGGTGCTTCATATGTGCTTGATTTATCTGTCACCCAATACTTTTAGTTCTCCTTCTTGAAAGTTATCAAACACAAATGGATTGTGCTAGTCAATCAATTTTTTTCTTTGAATACATACATAGTATCTCTCTATGAGAGGCATACATACATAGTGTCTCTCTATGTTTGTGAACTGAAATTACCACAAACGTGGGAGTCAGAGATTAGAACGGAATAGTAGTGTGCTAATAGTTGTCTAAAGGGCTAATGCCAACCTAGAACTGAGCATTAAATACAGGCAAAATGATGCACATGATAACCTCTAAGTGTATTATTACAATCCACAATATGTAAGAGAAGGAAGAGAGAGAGAGAGAAGAGATAAAGCAGGCTAGGGAAGGGAAGAGGGAATCGGGGACATTGGTGATGGAAAATGGGCACTGGTGGAGGGATGGTTACTGGAACACTGTATGACTGAAACCAAAACAAAACATCTTTGTGATTGTATATCTCACAGTGGTACAGTGAAATAGTTTTAAAATGTGTCTCATAGAGCCGGGCGATAGCCCAGCGGGTAGGGTGTTTGCCTTGCACGGCTGGCCTGTGCAGGCCTGGGTTCGATCCCCGGCATCTCATATGGTCCCCCGAGCACCACGAGGAGCAATTCCTGAGTGCAGAGCCAGGGAGTAGCTCCTGAGCATTGCTGGGTGTGACCCAAAAAAGCAAAAAAAAAAAATGTGTCCCATAGAGAGACACTCCAGACCCAACTACTCCTGACCCACAGCTGTGATGCACAGCCCCAGGGGGAGCAGCCCATGGAATTCAGAGAGTGGTAAATGGCTCAGCCATCCCCTGGGCGAGTCCAACATAGCTCCTAGGGTTTGCTCACACGTGCAGGAGGTTACACTGATTGGACTTGGAGGCGGGGATTTGGGCTCCTCCTTCCATTCCTCCACCTCCATGTTGGAGGGCTGAGCTGCGAGGTCCCAGCAACTACACCCAGCAACCAGAAGAGAGATACCCAGACCCCAGTTGCGCTGGCAACATTCTTAAACAATAATGGAAATTAGGATCCAGGATCTTTCCATTTTTTTAAATCTTTTGTTATACCACCATGACATACAAAATTACAAAGATGTTCATAAGGGTTTATTTTGGGTTTTGGTCATATAGTACTCCAGCACCCATCCCTCCACCAGTGCCCATTTGCCACCACCAATGTCCTTGATTCCCTCCCCCTCCCTAGCCTGCCTCTATAGCAAGTTCTTTATCTCTTTCTCTTTCTCTTTCTCTCTTTCTCTCTTCCTTCACTTACACATGATGGATTACAGTGCATACCTTTAGAGGTTCTCATGTGTATCTTTTTGCCTGTATTTAATGCTCAGTTCTAGGTTGGTATTAGCACTTTTGACAATTATTAGCACACTGCTCCATTATCTGTCTTATCTTTAACCTCTGATTCCCACATGTTTGTGATAAGTTCCACCTTTGACAAGACCTCCGGATCCACGTTTTGCCTGACCTTGGATATTGGATCATATGTGTGTATATATATATATATATATATATATATATATATATATATATATTTATATATATATATAAATGCAGTCATTCTATATCTGTCTCTCTCCTTATGGCTAATTTCACTCAATATGATCCTCTCCATGTCCAATGTCCATCCATTTATAGGCAAATTTCATAACTTCATTTTTCCTACAGCTGCATAGTATTCCATTGTGTAGATGTGCCAAAATTTCTTTATCCAGTCATCAGTTCTTGGGCACACCAGATGTTTCTTGATTCTGGCTATTGTGAATAGTGCTGCTATGAAAATAAAAGTTCAGAAAGTGTTTCTGCTGTGTGTTTTTTGGCTTTCTAGGGTATATTCCCAAGAGTGGTATGGCTTGGTCAAATGGGAGCTTAATTTCTAGTCTGTGGAGAAATGTTTATATTGTTTTCCAGAAAAGCTGTACCAGTTGACATGTAGGGAAAAGTGGACTCTCATCCATTGTTGAATTTTTCAATTTATACACTTGCAATGATCATTCTCCCACAGGCAGAGACTGGCAAGCTACCCATGTCATATTTAATATGCCAAAAATCAGAAACAGTTATAGACCTCATTCCCATGACCTGAAGGATTGTTTTAAGGTTCTACATGTTCCTAGAGCAAGCAGATGCCCTTGCACTACACAGCATGTGACAGAACATATATGGAGATGTTACTGGTGCCTGCTTGAGCAAATCGATGAACAACGGGAAGACAAGTCACAAAAGTGACACACATAGTACCTTTTATTTTTTTCTATTTTCCCACTGCTTTTGAACTTGTGACTTAAATGCAACTAGATCACAAGCTCCTCTAAGTCATCAGCAGTCACTGATACTTTCACTCCTCGATTATTGTCTTCTACTACAGAGGCATCCACTACTTCTGCTTGGGGACCACGGGTGATCGAAATTCCATTCCCATAGCGTGTAGCATGTTCACATCCCTTTGGCTCCCTGAACCCTTTCCTTCCATTTTAAATCCATGAAGCCATCCTATGGTATTTCTGAACATTGTCCTAACACCTTGAAAGTGTTTGAAACAATACTTAACTATTGTTTCAAACAATAGTTAACTATTAACTCTTGATAGTTAACAATAGTTAGCTATTAACTATTGATAGTTAACACTAGTTAACTATTGACTATTAATAGTTAACAATAGTTAACTATTAACTATTGTTTCAAACAATTTATGCTAGTTTCTGCCCTCACTTGAGTGCTTCTGTATTATTTTTTCTTTACTATTATTATATAATTTATTTTAACATCTTGTCTCAAGTAATCCTCCTTTGAAAGCGCCCCCCAAGACTATTGAATTACCCTGGTTAGTCTCTAATATCTGACTCTGGATTCCATGAGGGATCATTTTAATTGATACATTTGTCACCTGCTTTAATCTTTGACTTACACCAAACTGTACCTGATACTTTTGGTATCCTTCTCCACAGATCAACATGGACTATAGCACTTTGACTTAAACATTGTCACAAACTATTTTGGTAATAATGGAGAAGTGAAATGAAACAAACAAAATATCCAAGTAGATTTGATCCAGTTGAATTATCGAAAATAAGGAAAGACTGACAATTGAACTGAAAGAAGTGAGCAGGAAGTGGTAACTTCGTCCTCAGCTTATGATCCAATGTTTTTACTCTTTGCCCCACCATTTCCCCTTGCTTCCTCTCGATATCAAGACTGGCCAGGAGACCTGTGTTTCAGAAGCACCTTGGGTCCTTCCAGAATTCTGCTGGATTTTGCTGAACTGTTTTGTTTTTGTGCCTTACTCCACTGCTAACTAGATTGTTCCAAAATACAGCTTTCATAAAGGTTACCAGAGGTTACATTGAAACATTTTGCAGTTTATCCCATATATATGTATATATACGTATGTAACACATATAATTGTGACACTGCTCTTGCTTCAGACATATTGACTTATGAATACATTTCAGAAGTTATTTTTCATAGCCATTTCATAGTTTTCTAGGTAATACTTGCCTGTCACGTACATTAGACTATTGATTGTCTACTACATTTTAGTTGTTTGCATTTTCTCTTTAGGGTCTTTTTCCTTTATACTAAGGGTTGTCCATTGTTAACTTAATAACTGAATAATTAGAAAAGTAGAACACTAATTTAGGTTAAGTATATTTTCTTTTTGACTTGGGTTGCTGAATAAAATACTTGCAGTGTAATTAAAAGTAATTTGAATAGTTAATTACACAATATTTTAGTTTTCAGTGTTTCACTCCTTCATGCAAAACATCCATCATATTGGAGTGCAATTTATCACTGAGTTACAGATACAAGTGCAATTGCATGTTAAAGGAAAGAAAGCACTACAAATAAACTCTGGTTTTTGTAAAAAAAAATGTCCAAGTTGATAACTTTCAAGTAATTCTATGACTAACAAACATGCCTGGAAAAGTTGTACCTCCTCAATTAAGTTGGTTTTGTAACTGCCTAATGTATGGTTCTAAATCGTGTTTCGACCTTTTGCATTCAGGTTAAAGCTATGTCTACCTACACAGGTTTTGACAAATTGACTGATGAGTTTAATCAAACAAATTGTCCACTTAGCCAAACAAATGCCTTGATTCCAATTTGCTTGTTTATTTGTTTCTTCTTTAAATTTACTTTTTAACTTACTTTAAACTTGAACATTTTTAATTAACTGTTTTAACTTGATAAATCAACAAAAGGATAGATAATTCAGTGTTTGAAAACAGGTCAAATATAATTTTTTTTAATGGTTATTCCGAAGATAGGAAACATTTTCTTTTAATGTAAACTTAAAAATGTCCTTTAATATGTTACGGAAAACTCTAATTTCAGAGGCTTTTTGAATCCTTGGTTTCATTTTAATTGTCTAAAATAATAAAACCCAATTTATTATTTATTTTCAGTTGTTAATTTAACATGTTAAAGGTTACTTGATCACTTGAATTCCGTTATTCATCGATTTGCTCGAGCGGCCGCCAGTAACATTTCCATTTGTAGCCCAGTGTAGCCCAATGGCATCTGGTTGATTCAGGAATATGAAGAGCCTCAAACCGTTCCTTCAGGGTCTTGACAAGGAAGTCTGACCATCTTGTAGGTGGGCAGCCACGTGATCTTTTGACGGGATCGTGGGATGTCATGAGTGCCTTTAACATACATACTTATTAATGTTAGTATGTTAAAGGTACTCATGAAAAAATTTAATTTATGAAATTACATTCTTTATATTTAAATGAATTTTCTGTACAAACAACCATCTAATTTGTGAAAAATAAGTAAGGATCTTTTACATTGGCAATGATGAAAATATATATTTCAGATTTTCATTATTGTGATAACGTTCTGTGAAAATGGTAAGTCATAATCATGCTTTAAAAATTCTATAGCTTATTTTAATTCTATTATATTTATATCTTATGCTGTGGATTACACTGTGTGTATAGATTATACTGTGTGTGTGAGAGAGAGAGGGAGAGAGAGAAAGAGACAGAGGAGAGACAGGCAGAAATATATACAAATAATGAGCAAGAAGAAAGTGATATTAATAAGACTATCCCATTCACAGTTGTGCCACAGAAAATCATATACCTAGAAATTAGTTTAACTAATAATATAAAGAACCTATACAAAGAAAACTACAAAATGCTGCCTTCAAAAAATAAAACAGGATATGAGGAAATGGAGATACATTCCCTGCTAATGGATTGGGAGAATTAACATTGTCAAAATGGCAATACTCCCCACAGCTTTTTACAGATTCAATACAACCCCTATATGGATAGTCCTGATATCCTTCATTGAAATTGACCAAACACTTATGAAATTTGTATGCAATACTAAGCCCCCAGGGATAACTAAAGCAATTTTTTTGGAAAAGAAGTTTGGAGGCATCACCTTTCCCAATCTGTCTGTACTACAGAGCAGTAGTAACTGAAACAGCATGGTATTGGAATAAAAAACAGGTTGTAGACCTATGGAATGGAACTGAATATCGTGACACACACTCACAAATATATAATCACTTAATTTTTCAATAAAGGAACCAGAAATATTAAGTGTGCAAATAAAGCCTCTTCAAGTGGTACTGGGAAAACTGGGCTGCAACATGTAAAAAAATGATCTATTTCTAACTCCATGCACAAAAGTCAGGTAAAAAGATTAAAGATCTCAACATTAGACCTCAATGTATAAGGTGCATCAAGAAAACATAGGAGGATCCCCTATGACATTGGAGATAAAGGCATCTTCAAAGACGAAACACTACTGAAAATCAAATGGAAGCAAGGATAAACATATGGGATTATATAAAACTGGGTACCTTCTGCACCTCAAAAGAAATGGTGACCAAGATACAAAGACAGACCACAAATGGAAAAGAATTATCAGCCAATGCCCATCTGATAAGAGGTTAATATCAAAGATAAACAAGACTCTGATATAACATTACAGGAAAAAAATCCAACCCCTTTAAGAAATGGGGAGAAGAAATGAACAGAAACTTCCAAAAAAGAAGAAATACAATGGCCAAGGACAAACAAAAAAGTGCTCTTCATCATTCATCATCAGGGAAATGCAAATCAAAACAAAAATGAGATATCATCTCACACCAGAGACTGGCACAGATCCAAAAGAGCAAGAACCAGTGCTGACATGGATGCGGGAGAAAGGCACTCTTCATCCATTGTTGGTTGGGATGTCAACTGCTCCAGACTTTTTGGAAAACAATATGGAAATTCCTCCAAAATCTAGATATTGATCTCCCATTTAATTCAGCAATACTACTCCTGGGAATATACCCTGAAGACACTAAAAACAAACAACATAAACATGATCTACACTTCTGTATTCATCGCATCCCTATTCACAGTAGCTAGAATCTGGCAGCAACCTGAGTGCACAAGAACAGAAGACTGGATAGAGAAACTAGTGCACATCTACACAGTGGAATACTATGCTGCTGTCAGAAAAAAGGAAGTCATGAAATTTTCCCACAAATGCATGGATATGGAGATTATCATTCTGAGTGATATTAGTCAGATGGATGAGGCCAGATACAGAATGACTGCATTCATTTTTGGGATATAAATATTTACCAGTTTTCTACTAATTGTTGGAAATAGTAATTTCAGTCTAAAACTGAGCATTAAATGTAGGCAGGGGATTTACAAGATAATACCTAAATACCTAAATGTATGTATAGTAAGCCACAATGTTTAAGAGAAGGGGGAGATAGAAGAGAGAGAGAGAGAGAAAAGAGAGAGAAGAGGAAAAGTGTCTGCCATAGAGGCATGCTAGGGCAGTAGGGAGGGAATCTGGGGACATTGGTGATATAAAATGGGCACTGGTGGGGGGGGCTGGGTGCTGGGACACTGTTTGACCGAAATCCAATCATGAACATCTTTGTAATTGTATAACTCATTGAGGTATATTAAAATAAAATTTAGAAAAGATAAATAACAAAGATGCTCTGTGAACTAAAGTGATTTAGTGTTCAATGAAGCATAAGAACTTTAAAATGTCCTGTTCAAAAGTTATACATGGAAAATATGGAGCAGTTATACTTTTTTTCAAAATTAGTATATATATGCATAGAAATAAGTCTTTTGAAATTACAGTTTTGGTTTCACAAACCATGCAGTATTTTCACTGTACTTCGAGTAAATACTGAATAATGATAAACAGTGTTCTCCTCTCTTTCTCTCTCTCTCATTTTTGGCCACAACCAAGAGAGCCAAGGGGCTACCTCTGATACAGTGCGTAGGAATGTCGCTATTAGTGCTCTCAGGAGTTGTGTAGTGCTGATGTCTAATCTGTACTTCCAGATTGCAAAGCAAACAATCCAGACCTTTCAACCTCCCTCGCTGTCTCTATTTTCTATTTCTTTATTTTTATTCTTCCTTTCATAGTAATTGTTTAGTAAACAAAGAAACAATTAGCAATCATTTAAACATATGTTTCTATCTGTGAACACATTAGAAACTTAACTCTTAGAGACATAATTTTTTGCCCATATATCTTTATAATTTATTTCATGTGGAAATTAACTTTTTTTTGATAGTAGTCAACTGAAGGGTCATTTATACAACTATAAAGAAAGGCTATTGAACTTTGACAATTCACCTTTTGACTTTCTCCCAGTAATGTACATAGTAGCATCATAGTCTTAGGTTTGGAAACCTAAACTTGACATATAACAACAATTTTCTATAAAAAGTGTAAAATATGTGTTCAGCAAATGTCTAAAATCAGCAGCAAACTTTAAACATCATTGATCTATATATATCTTGTATCACTTGTCTTCCCATTGTTTATCGATTTGTTCAAGGAGGTGCCAGTAAGAACTCCATTCAGTGGGAATGAGGTTCCATATTGTTACTGTTTTTAGCGTATTGAATACACCAGAGGGACCTTGCCAGGCTCTGCTGTGGCTCTGGGTTTACCCCAAGGGGCCCAGTCTTTTTCTGTGTCAGACCATCCAGGGCACACAGGGCCGAGCCCTTGGTGTAGAGAAACCTGTCTTCTGTGTGCTACCTGCTGATGCAGGCAGGCACCACAGTCACACCTGCAACATTACGAGGGGCAGGTGATCTAAATATGCAAAGACTAATTTCTAAGAACCTTATATGCTTAGTACTTTTTGAGCTCTGCCTACACATATATTTAAACAGGCATCACAAACAAAAATTAAGAAATAAGAAGATGTCACTTGTATTACTTGTCTTCCTGTTGTTCATTGATTTGCTCTAGCGGGCTCCAGTAACATCTCCATACATTCTGACACATGCTAGTGTAGCCCAAGGGCATCTGCTCCCTCTAGGAACATGAAGAGACTCAAACCATTCTTTCAGGTCATGGGGATAAGTTCTATAATTGTTACTGGGTTTTGGCATATCAAGTACTACACGGGTAACTTGCCAGGCTCTGCCATGTGGGTGGGATACTCTTGTAGTAGCCTCTCATCTCATGCATTTGTTGATGAACTTCACAAAGCAGCCACGCGAGAAGGGAAAGATCAGCTATTCTGCTGGGTGGAGCTCTGACGAGGTGTGGAGTCCAGAAGTTGAAAATGGTGACCCTCATACTGTGGGGGTTCCTCTGGCTTCTTGCGAGGCTCTGCTGGGATGACGGGCCAGAGGTATAACCAGCCTTGCCTCTTGGGTCCTCATGATCAGCTGGGCATAGTGTTTACATAGAAGAGAGATCTCATTAGAATGAATCATGTCAGGAGCTGCTGGGGTCCCTAACAGTATCAGGACAGTTCTCTCCATGAAGTTATAATAAACTTAAATGATATTTCATTACACAAGCAAAGCATTATTTTGTCTTTCAATGTTGAAAGAAATTGACTTCATACAATTGTGAAGAGAAAAATTACTGCTAGCTTAATTGGATGTTTTAATAAAGTCCTCCGGAGGGAGCTGCAGAGCATTTAATGTACTGAAGCTGCCTCAGGCTGAATACTTGTATCTCTGACCTTGCAGGATCAGGCTCAATCCCAGGACTCCCAGAGAAGTATGTGCTCCCATAGAGTATGTGTATGTGCTTCAGCCATTGAAATATTTCCCAGGTCCTATAAAGATTTTTGCATTGAATTATTGTTGTTTGTCTATAAAAATAGTATTCCACTTTGATTTTTTGTAGAAATAAGTGGAAGGGCAGGTAAAGTTAGGATAAGGAAGACAGTGATAGTTGAAAGTGATCACTCTGCGCAATATTGGGTGCTGAAATTAGGTTAAGGGAATATAAAGTAACATATATATGTCTATATATACATATATATGTATATATAGTGACATATATGTATATATACGTTACTTTATATTCCCTTAACCTAATTTCAGCACCCTCTATATGTATTGCAATATATATGTATGTATTGCAATATATATATATATACATATATATTGCAATACACACACTGTTTTTGTTACAGGGGGAAAATACGGGAAAACATTTCCAGTGTTTTCAGATCAACATAATGCAATTAAATAATGTTTTATATGCATACATATTACAGTATTTCAAGTGAGGAGTGCAGTATAGAAATGATCATTTATCTATTGTTACTAAATTACTACATGCCATATAACAAGGTATAAATTTTACATCACGATCACGATCACAATCTTCCCGTTGATCATCTATTTGCTAGAGCGGGCACCAGAAATATCTCCATATGTCCTGTTTCATGCCAGTAGAGCCAGGGTAATCGGCTTGCTCCAGGAACATAAAGAGCCTCAAACCATTATATTAGGTCATGGGAATGACCTAATATAATTGTTACTGGAATTTGGCATATCAAATACAACACGAGAAGCTTGCCAGGCTTGCCGAGCAGGAGGTAAATTCTTTTAAACACCTCCAAATAAAGCATTTATTGATGAAATCTATAGATATATTTCGCATATTGTATATTCTATATAATGATTTTGCCTGAGTAAATCTACATAAGTAAACTAAAAAGTGCAGTGGGGAAAACAGCAAACATTTTATTCTATCAATAATTTTGAGTAGGATGGTCTCTGCAGTATTAATGAGTTACCTCTTGGCAGACAGGCAACATGTAGGGACGGAATCGGATGAAAGTTTAATTTTTCTTTGCTCCAGTCTATTTTCTAGATAGTATATCCAAAGTTAAAGTGTAATAATTGTTTTATTACTAAAACTAATGAAATTCTATTAAAATTAGATTCATAATATATGCAATGTGAATTCATAAAACAATTTATGACAAGGTTTTTATAAAAAACTCATTTGAACTCATCCATTCACACATATTTTGACTTTTTTTTTTTTTTTTTTTGCTTTTTTGGGTCACACCCGGCAATGCTCAGGGGTTATTCCTGGCTCTTCACTCAGGAATTACTCCTGGCAGTGCTCGAGGGATCATATGGGATGCTGGGGATCGAACCCAAGTCAGTAGCGTGCAAGAGAAGCGCCCTACCTGCTGTGCTGCCGTTCTGGCTCTTGACCGTTATTCTATAACCTATATATTCCCATTGGGTTTGTATCTAATGAACCAGTATTTCTAACAATTAAAAGTATTTTCTGCGGCCGGAGCGATAGCCCAGCGGGTAGAGCTTTTGCCTTGCACACCGGGTTCGATCCCGGCATCCCATATGGTCCCCTGAGCACTGCCAGGAGTAATTCCTGAGTGCAGAGCCAGGAGAAACCCCTGAGCATCGCCGGGTGTGACCCCCCCAAAAAGTATTTTCTATCTGTACTGGAACGTTTATGTTACAGAGGTTTCTCTTAAGAACCTTTCAGTTTTTAATTGCTAATTAGTTTTCATTCTTTTCCTTTGAATCATTCTGAGATACACAGTTATAGTTGTATAAGATTGAGTTTCCATCATCCAATGTTCCAAGGCCATTCCTTCACATGTACGCGTCCTTCCATTCCTCGGCCCTCAGACACACTAATTTTGTTACTAGGTTTTAAAATAATGCAATATATCACTAAAGAAAGGGATGATTTATTTTAAGTTTTAATTATTAATTGTAACTCCATTATGACTAGGTCTTAAAACGTCCTCCATGCCGCGGAAGGCAGAGATCTAAGTTTGGATCTTCTCTCTGTGTTTAGCTTTCAGCCGAGCTCCGATCCCCATGGCTGTTGTCCGCAGAGAACTGTCTTGTGAGAGCTACCCCATAGAACTCCGCTGTCCCGGAACAGATGTCATCATGATTGAAAGCGCAAACTATGGGAGAACTGATGACAAAATCTGTGACTCGATCCTGCTCAGATGGAGAATATCCGATGCTATCTGCCAGATGCTTATAAGATTATGTCTCAAAGGTATGCTATGTTTATGCAACTTATTTTGTGTATTTAATATGAACTCTCAATGTGCTCCTGTGTGATGCATTGAGCAGGGATTAGAACATAGAATTATATGTTTCAGGACAATTTTAACTACATTTTTTACTATCTAGCCATAACCATATGTAATGAAATGCTAATACTACAAATTGCTAATTGCATTTGGAAACTAGTTACATATATTAGATGAATTTTCATCACACTCTCTGTGATTTGTGGAACTATATTTATGAGATGAGAAAGTGAATTCATTTTTCATAGTTTTTATGTACATAATTTTGATAATTTCCTAAAAAACTTCTAAAATACATTTCACTAAAATTATTTTCTATCAGATTAAGGAAAAAAATTAAAATTAACAGTTCTTTGTAATAACAATTCAATCATAATAAAAGATATTGACAAATGATAACTTGGCTTGCATGAATGAGCGAAACATAACTTAATGATGAAAACTAATTATTTGCCTACCTAGTATGTGAGTTCATTTATTGTATGCACTTAGCATATCTATAACACTATTTTATGATACTTGTATTAATAAAGAACCCATAAAATATTTATGGAGGCAAATATCCTAAATTCTAAAAAGGAATAGGACTATGAAGCACTCCATTTAATAAAAATTATTTTCTATTAAATATCTAAGAAATTAACTAAATATTTAATGTTTCTTAAATATTTGTTCACTGTCTGGTATAAGAATTATTATAAATCAATCTCATTCACTATGCATTTTTATATTGAGGCTCATTTTACAAAATATTTCTTAAAATAATTTATGAAACTTAATTTTTGCTATATTTCAATATGGGCCTTTATTCTTCTATTTAAGGGCTTCTTGAAGAGTAAGGCTGGGAATTTAACTTTTACCTTTATTACTTAAAATTTCTGAAACATATGTTTCTTTGAGGCTAATAAAATGGAGGCAGTATTTATTTTATTAAATAAATATTGCTTAGGTTATTATTAGATTTTATAGCAGGTACTATGTAATCAAAACATTTTATTACAGGTAAAGGAAAATTGTCTTTTTGGAAACACGTTAGGGCTTATCTTTTTACTTTTCCATAATTCTCTGCATAATGTTATTGTTGACAAATGAGATTTTAAAATTAAGGTTTTCATTAGATATACATTTGGCTACATTTGGTTTTTCATGTGTCATTTATTTTCTTATATTTAACACATCTTCCAGTATGTGCAAGATCTTTGATAGTCTTCCCACCATAATTATAACGTCATTTCACATAAGTGTTCTTTCAGGAATGACTTTTTGTGGTAGTATGAGTGATCACTATTACCACATGGCGATTTTGTTTTTCTAACTAGTAAATACTGGTTTTCTTAAGAATTCATCAATTATTCTGGGAAGTTTGCTAAAATAGATAGTCTGCCTTTCTCTAATTAGGTTTTCCTTTAAAATATAGAAGAAATATTAGCTAGTGATTTGATATCTGCATGGTTTTCATTAAAATAGTTTTAATCCTTTCATTGGTATTTTTAATAACAAGCAAAATAAGCCCTTAATCTTAAAATTTTTACTAAAAAATAAATTATAGTGGATTCTTTGGAGTCATGAATTATACGAGATATGTTCACTAAGCTTCAAATCTGCAAAATAGAATTGCTTTAAACACCCTCAGCAAATCATATGCATAAACTCTTCTGGTGTTTTTTTTTTCTTTTTTTGGGGGTCACACCCGGCAATGCTCAGGGGTTTCTCCTGGCTCTGCACTCAGGAATTACTCCTGGCGGTGCTCGGGGACCGTATGGGATGCCAGGATCGAACCCGGGCTTGCACAGGCTGGCTGTGTGCAAGGCAAATGCCCTACCCCTGGGCTATCGCTCCGGCCCCTTCTGGTGTTTTTTTCAAGGAAAACTTGTCATTTTACTGAAATGTGGTGAGATCTCCATTGAAGCAAGTACGTTCCTTGTACTTGCTCTTTTAAATACACTCACGATTCTTTGTTTAAAAGTGCTAGCTTCCATTTTGACAACTTTCATATTATGGTCACTTGTGCTTAAGCTACTATATGAGTTTTCACCATTAAACCAATCATAGTATAGTAAGTGAAGCTAAAATTCTTTAGTTATGTGTACAGCTTACAAAAACTATCATAGACAATGCATTTGAAATAAAATTGAAATGAACAAGATTTTTCTAAAACAAATTAATTATTGTGTTTTCTTTTATGTAATCCCCTAAAAAGACTATGTTCAACATTTGTAAGCACACCTCTAAATGGATGATTATTTATAAGCTCAATGAACTATCTGTGTATCCTTGTATAACCTTTCATAGAAACCTTAATTTGCTTCCGGCTCCTGACTTAGATGTCACAGACAAGGGAGGCATGATAAGATATAGTCATTCAGATGCTTGACTACAAGTACATAAATAAAACTGAATATAGAACTAAAATGTTAAGTGTTAAAAGCTGGGAACAGAAATTGTCTATGGTTTCCAATCAGGTTGTTAAGCAATCAAGAAAAATGTATTTGTTAGTAAGGATTATGATCTCAATATATCCTCCTCTGGGGATAGGACAGAAGAGAGTTTACAGATAAAGCTGTGGAATAAGAGTCTTATATTATTTGTTTCAAAAATGTAGGATTGGTTAGCAGAAATCATCAAAGTGCTGCATTTTGTGTGTGTGTGTGTGTGTGTGTGTGTTGAAAAATCGGCAGACATGGACTCCATGTGTCTTTCTAATAATCTATAAGATATATTCTTGACAAGGAATTGAGTCAGACCGTTTATATTTTATTTAGGAGTTCCTTGGCAATTAGAGACAAGATGCAGTCTGATCTAAATCAGTTTCAGTTATCGGAAGGGGTATGCATTTTCTTTCCACGTATTTCCCTAGAAGTGTGTTATCTTTTATTTGTTCTTGAGAAACCATTTTACCCCAGAACTGTTATATTTTATTTGCTCTTAGAAACTGTTTCCCTTACTGCCAAGCACAATCACTGCATATTCTTAAATCCAAATGAGTTTCAGTGTTTTTCTGCCTCTCCCCTTCTTAATGCTTTACTTTTTATCTGTTTTCAGTTACCCTGTGAGGATACTTCTAAAATATCGAAACACATTCCTCTACCTCAGATATTGCAGTCATGTTCATTCATTATCTTTGTTGTACTATACATTCTTAAACTTATACTATCGCACTTTTATCAGATTCTACCTATAAAGGTAATTGCAAGTTTCTAGGTGGCAGATTTTTTGTTATTTTCACTGAAAAAAAAATGCTTTCATAAATAAATATGTTCTTTTGCAGTGTAGTATTTAAAGCTTTCCTAAGTCTGTTGTCAGGGTGATTTTTAAATAACTTCAGAATTATTATCAGGCTTTAATGGAAGTTTTTCTATTTTTAACCCCACAGAGGTTTGAAAGTCACATATGTAGCTCACAATGACAGTCATTTTAATTTACTAGATGAATAAATCTGCCATGGTACCTACTCACAAAATTATAGTATTGTGAAAGATAAAAATTGGATGACTGTGTTATTTATATCTCATTTATATTTATTGGGGAGTTTAAACAAAACAGAAGGCGAAGTCGTTTGTCAAGATGATATCACAGAGTGGTCACTCCGAGGAAGGTCTTTGAAGGACAACAGCGTTACTGAAAATGAGACCCCAAGAATGTTACTCACGCAAGTGGCTGAACATCAAGAAAGAATAATTTAAAAAACAAAACAAAATCCTTTCCATAGTTTTTCTGTCACAGATACACACATGCTTTATGGTGTCTGTCACTTTTTAGTCTAAACTTTCCAAAATATGCCAATGCTTGAGGGTGACACTGTACACACATCTCGCCTCTTGTCTGATATATGAGTTTTTTTTCAACTTGGTGGATGGGCACATCCAGTTTTCGATCAGGGCTTACTGCTTGTTCCACTTTGGTGGGTGGGCACATCCAGTTTTCCTAGGGCTTACTGCTTGTTGGGCACTCAGGATTCTCTCCTGGGGTCTTGGATGACCATATGGGTGCAGGGTTGAAACCTAAGTTGGCCATGTGTAAGGCAAGTGCCCTAACCACTGCACTATAGCTTCAGTCCATGGTGCATACGTTTTTGTTTTTAATTGTATAGTAAACAGTCCTGGTTCTATTGCCTTGTCAATTAAACCCCGATTAATTTATTTCCATTCTCTTTTTTTTCCCCAAGTTCTCTCCTCTCATTCTTACTTTGGAGTCAGACCCCAGGGGTGCTTAGATATTACTCTACTGGGTTCCCTCCAGGCAGTGCTTAGAAGACCAGGTATTGCTGTGGATGGAAGTCAGGCATCTTGCATGGAATGATGTGTTAGACCTGGTGATCTATGGTTCAAAGGCTCTTTAACATTGGGCACATTTGTATACAAATTTATGACATTTGAATATATTATTTTTACATTCTTTGACAGATTTTCACATTTTTTAAAGTGCATGATTTTCACTTTCATAAAATTGCCTATATTTTTCAAACAGAAAAGGAACATAAATATGTATGCATTTATATATGTGCATATATACATGATTATGAATATTATATATGTGTATATATATTGAGAAAGGCTATAATATTCATATCAGAAATAGCATTTTTAGGGTATAACAATGAATTTTCATAGATTTAGCTAATCTAAGATGCCAATAGTCAGAACTGCATTTCAGTTGTATGTCCTTGTGGTTTTCACCAGCTATGTCTCCCACTATTGAAAGTTCTAACACCCTAAATTAGTTTTACCCCATTAAATTTTTGCAAATAATATTCAGTTTTATTTGAAGTACTTTTTGTTTCTTATTTGGTATAATTTTTCATATGTCTTTATTGAAACATTTTTGGATTCATGTTAAGGGTTCTCAGGGCTACTCAAAGGTTGATGTTCAGGATTCAATCCTGGCAGTGCTGGGGTATCCTGTGTTTCTGGGAATGAAACTGGAACGCCCTATATCATTCTTCAGCCCTTTAAGTCACTCTGTCCGTGTTGAATCATTTAAAAATAAAATATAGTTTCAGGTATACTTTGTTTTAAAAAATAAATTTACAAAGTTGCATTCATTCCTGGTTATGTTAAGAACTCTCATCTGTGTACAAATGCTGCCCTAGTCATTTACTAGTGTTTCTTCTTTTGTACACAGATGAGTAGATGTTTGCAATAGCTGCGTGTGTATACATGAGATTTTAACTGAACATTTTTCTTTGACAGTTTCATTATATTCTTATGAATTATATAATAGATCAGAAATGAGACTTTATCTGAGGTGTTTCCATTGAACTTAGTATACAGCTAAAAGAACAGATAGGCATTAAATTTCAATAGGTACTTTAATATTTTATGGACTGTCATTTGTGCATGTATTTATATGTGTAAAAGGGAAAGAGACAGGAAGTAGTCAGGGGCATAACATCTATTTCCCAAATTCAGTTGTTGAGAATATTGGAGAAATAGGAAAATCTTCTCCATAAAAATTTATCTTTTTCATTATACGTTTGTATTATTCAGTTCTGAGAATATTGTGCTAACATCCTACAAAAATGTTTTCTAATATTTTTACATTAATTAAATTTTGAAGGAAGTTTATGTGTGTGCTTAATTCAAAATGTTAAAATTTAGCACATTTTGAAATATTTCAGAATTACTTAGGTACTCACTAAAGGTAGTTTTTAATCTGTTTTTTTTGAAAATGGGATCGGAAAATTTAAGGATCTCTGAACTCCTCTATCTGTATGGTCAGTTTGTAGAACTTGACATCTTCTGCAAAATATGTACACATTATTTCTGTGGAAGAAAAGATAGAATGTTTATGAACTTTAGATGATATAGGATAAAAACACTTAAGTGATTATATTGAATATAGCTTAAATACAAATGTGAAAGTACAAAGTTTGTTATGTAAGAAATTTGTCACCTGCTATCCCTGGATGCTGGAGGAAAATGAGTTACAGTCACATTTAGTAAACATTCAAAATAAATACCTAAGCTTCACGATCATTACAGAAATTTAAGTATTTACTGCTGCTATTATGGGAGTAATTCTTGAAATAATTTGACTGTTTCTATTTTTAATATTACTGGGAGAATGCAGAGTTTATAGGGCTTAAGGAATGTGCCCTTTAGGACTTACTAGCTAAAGGTACAAGGATCTTTTTCACTTTTAGCACATTAGAAAAAAATGAGTGAAAATATGAAACCCATCTATAGGTTCTTACAATTCAATCCTTAGGTTAAACAAGAAGAAATTAAAACTGATAAACAGACTTTAGAGCAAGCGGTGGGGGAGGGGAGGAGTTAAGCAAAATTTTGTACCAAAGCAATAAACCTTGTTCTGTGACTGAGACATAATGAGCTTGGAAATTTTTTAGATTCTCTCACTAATGCTGTGAAACCCTCTATTTGTAATAAATATAGCATAATTTCTCAAAGAACTTTAATCATATCTCAAGTATAAATTAGATAAGGGATTTTCAAATTATATATAGACAACATGAACATTTTGTTTTTCCCATTCCATAGGCCTCCCAAATAATAATTATTATTTTATACATTAGATATAACATAGTTCACTCCTAGTGTAAAATGTAAAAAGAGAGAAGTTGCAATGTGCGTTAAGGATTTTCTTCAAAGCCTTGAATCTCTCGGAGGCCGAATTCTTACCCATCAAAATGTGTAACTTAGGGCTTCTAAGTGATTATGATAAAAAGCTTTAGCCTCTGAATGCGTCAAGATTTTTTTCTTTCTTAATCAACATCACAAAATTCAGAGTTTTGATACTTTTTGTGATACATCACAAAAGTCAGAGTCAGATAAGATACGGTATCTCAAATTTTAAGAGTAGAACAGCATGGGAGAAAGACCAAATCCTAGATCTATAATTCACACTTAGCATAAAATTGAATAGTATCCACTGTCACAAGTAAAAGCAAGCATTAGCCCAACCTTCAAATTGGAATTTCTTGTCTACACATACGAGCTATGTGGTGGTCATGAAAATCCCTCTCAAACTGAATCTACTCATTGCCTATTTAGCCACTCACCTTAGGTAATAGGTATAGAGTGCATATGTGAATAATATATGCCCCCAAGATGGCACTGAAAACAGGTGTAGGGAGACTGAAGGAAAAGTTTCGTCAGATTTCATGTTTTAACGAATAGTTCAAGAAAGTTCTTAAACCTGAAATATTCAGATTAAAACCATGAAAGCAATGGACAGACAAAACCATTTAAGAGAAAGAATAAAGTCCCCAAGGATATCAAACACAGAGCTACCCCCAAAATTTCCAAACTCTCAAATGTTCCCAGTGATTGAAAAGCTTTGCACTGGTCATAGAAAACCAGAAACAAGGTTTAAAAAAGAGGGTATTAATAGATCAATAATAAGAACAAAACTTTGGGTTAGAATTCTAAAACTTATGATAATAATGATAACCTTATGATAACCTTATCCCCAGAATTTCTCCCAAAAGCAAGTTTTAGAGAGAATAATATATCTTATCACTTGATTTTCGTTATATTTTTTTGGAAACAAGGATTAGGAATCTGATGTGATAAAAAAAATCGCCATCTTGCTGGCAGCTTTATTAGTGGCCCTAGATAATATTTTCTAGTAGCCATATAGGGACTTGAGTAGCTTTGAGCCATTTGATAGCATTAGATAGCATCCGTAGATGACGATGAATTATTAGTGTGCAAAAGAAACTGTAGCTCTCTGGCTCTTTAGAGGCTGGGAAATAAGTAAGCATAAGGAAGATTACTAAATGAAGCAGAATATATTGATTAATAGCATGCACTCCCCTTGTATGCATGAAAGCTCTTAAGATTATATGATACTGTATTGGGATGAGTTTTCATAATAAAGCATTCAAGTACTTTTTCATTCATTTTGCCACACATAGTTGTTGCTCAGGGCATACCCCTGGCTCTGTGCTTAGGTTCTGGGGAGATGCATATCTGGTGCATGGGAGCAAAAATCCCAGCAGAGCCTTGCAAGAAGCTAGAGGACTCCCCCCCACCAACACACACACACCATAAGGGCCACCATTTTCAACCTCCGGACTCCACAGGTTGTCAGAGCTCCACCCGGAGAAGAGCTGATCACAGCCCTGCTCATCAGAGTCCCACCCGCTGCCATCTACTAAGCCCAGGTATGCCTGATCAGAGACTCAGAGGCATGGGATAGAGCAGCTATGGCTCTCCTGTGTCCAGTCGAGGTGCCAGCGGGAAGTGGGTTTAGCTCGATCCCAGCAGAGCTCTAAGAAGCAGAAGGACCCTACACAATGAGGTACACCATTTTCAACCTGGACCCACAGCTCGTCCCTGCACATCAGATTCCCACTCTGTAGCTGTCTATTTCAAGCCCAGGTATGCCTGATCCAGAGACTCAGAGACATAGGGTAGAGCTTCTACTGGCTCTCCCTTTGCCAAGCCCATCATGAGGCACCCAGGAGGGAAGGCGAATTCTAGCCCTGGCCTGCCATCCCAGCAGAGCCTCCGGAGAGCCAGAGGAACCTCCACACCATGAGGCCGCCATTTTCAACCTCTGGACTCCACAGCTCATCAACAGAAGAGCTTATCTTTCCCATTTTGCACAGTTCATCAATACATGCGTAGGATAAGAGGCTACTACAAGAGTATCCCACCCGCAAGGCAGAGCCTGGCAAGCTACCTGTGTCATATGTGATATGCCAAAAGCCAGTAACAAATTATTGACCTCATTCCCATGGCCTGAAGGAATGTTTTGAGACTCTTCATGTTCCTGGAGTGAGCAGTTGCCTTTGGGCTACACTAGCATGTGACAGGACATATGGAGATGTTACTGGTGCCCTCACGAGCAAATCGATGAACAACAGGAAGACAAGTGACAAGTGATACAAGTGGAGCAAGCTTTGTTCAGTGATATGCAGGGCAAGTGCCATCCCAGCTATACTATGTCTCCAGCACCTGAAGTATTTTGATGAATTAATTTTAGTAAAAAAAATCTATGAATTAAAATATCATTATTGCATTTAATTTTCCAGAATTCAAGGACCTGTTATTTATACAATATTTCTTTCCAGTTGAAGTTCCTAGTAATAATGGAGAACAGACTGAAAGTTGAATGCCACGTGAAATGAACAATGTCACTAGCCTGATAGCTCTTAACATACTTGTTAATGAGAAAATATATCAGGGCAGCCTTTTCATCAAACTAGAAGATAAGAAGTAGAATGCTTTAACTTTTTTAATCTTTTGTATATTTAGATTTAAATAGTATATATCTTTATAGGAAGTTATAAAAAGGAAATTATATGAAACTGGGAAGGTAGGGAAATATATTTCTTTGTCATGGGATACTTCAGTGTAAAAGCAAGCATTTATATTTGTTATGGACTGATTATGACAGTAAAATATGTGTGTCTGAGTTTTGGCTACAAAAAGTAATGTATTTTAAAATGCTTTCACATATACTCTTGCAAATTTTATGGCTAAGTGCATGCAGCTGCTTCTTTAGCTTACTGGTGTACTGGTGTAGTAAGTTTTTTGAAACAAATACGTGAACAAAAGTGTATACTGTATAAAACATGTGAAATTAACTTAAAAGATAGATTGTTGTTGCAAAAAGAAGAAAACATGGGGCTATATGTGAGTGGATGTTAATTGAAATGAAGACAGTATTTCAGGTAAAATTATTAATGGTGTTAATAGACATTATGCACTTCTAAATTTTCACTAACCAGAATCTTAGCAGTGTTGTATATTTTGTGTTTAATTAATGTATATTTAGAGAATCTAATTTACTTATCAATTATAGCCTATGAATGTTTGAATAACGTAGATAATTTCTCATAGACCTCTACAGTATAGTAGAGGTCATTATTAAAAAAAGTATTCTAATTTTATCTCAATTTATTAGCATTTTAAATTTTATTGCAGGATAATTGTAGTTTTGTTTTAGAGTTAGTGGTATGTCTGTTGAGCCCACGCATACCTACTACACTCCAGTGATTTCGTCTTGTATTACTGTGTTTACGCATTAGTTGTTTCCCTTTGTTTCCAAGAAATTACGTCTGCATATTTCTAAGTTAATCTAGACACCATTTTGTTATTTTTTGTTTCTTCCAAAACCACAAATACTTGCCTTTTGATTATAACATATTATAAAATCACCTAATTTGTTTCATGGTTTGTAATCTTCTAGAATGCAGTAATTGTTTTTCTGTAGATGTGTTAGAAATTAGGGTCAGAAAGATGTACTCCTTTCCCACAAATTAGTCTGAAAAATATTTTATAATTAAAGATCTTTAACTTTCCCAGAAACTAAGGTAAATAATCTTTTCCTGAGGAGATGGGGTTCTCAATTTCTGCCCAGTGTTCATTAAAAGTAAAAGGTGGAGTTCTTCATATAACGTTACATTCAATTATTTCCTCTGACATATTTCCTGACTTGATGTAAAAAAAAACCCTATACCTATCTAACAATAAACATTATGAATAGTATAATCTGTCATTGGAAATCATTAATGATTTGTTACATAAATTAATAAAATTATCAACAGTTACAAAGTAATAGTTGGGGTCATACCCACCATCCTCAGAGCGTACTTGTTACTCGAGAGTCCTAAAATCCCTCCTAGCAGCGTTAGGACATTACTTAGTCCTGGGATCGACCCAGATTGGGTGCCTGCATTTCTGCTGCCTCTGTATAACTTTTTATTTTTACTGAAAAGTGTTATTTATTTATTCACTTATTTATTTATCTATCTATTTATTTATTGTGCCCCGTGAGATAGACAATGATGTTCATATTTGGGTTTCAGTCATTCAGTGTTCTAACCCTATCCCATTTCCCATCAACTATAGCCTCAATTCCCTCCCCCACTCCCCAGCCTGTCTCTATGGCAATCACTTTGCCTCTTCTCTCTCGGTCTCTCTGTCCCTTTCTGCCTCTCTGTCTCTGTCTCTGTCTCTCTCTGTCTCTCTGTCTCTGTCTCTCTTGTCTCTGTCTCTCTCTCTCTCTGTATCTCTCTGTGTCTCTCTTCTCTTACACATTGCGGCTTACAATACACACATTTAGAGGCTATCATATAGATCCCTTTGCCTACATTCAATGCTCAGTTCTAGGCTGGTATTATCATTTCCAACAATTATTAGCACACTGTTCCCTTCCCTGTCTTACCTAACCTCTGACTCCAACACAATTGCAGTAGATTCCTTGTATGGACAAGACCCCCTCATCCATATTTTGCCTGGCCTTGTATATTGGTATCATGCTATATATATTTTTATATAGCCCTCAGATAAATGCAGTCCTTCTATCTCTGTCCTTTTCCATCTGGATAATTTCACTCAGCATGATCCACTTCATGTCCACCATTTAATTTTTTAAATTAAATTTAATTTAAAAATTGCTACCAAGGCAATTTTTTTTTTGCTTTTTGGGTCACACCCAGCAATGCTCAGGGGTTACTCCTGGCTCTGCACTCAGGAATCACTCCTGGCAGTGCTAGGGGGATCAATGGGATGCTGGAGATCGAACCCTGGCCGGCAGGGAAGGCCACGTGCAAGGCAAATGCCCTACCCGCTGGGCTATCGCTCCGGCCCCAAAGGCAAATTTCATGACTTTGTTTTTCCTAACAGCTACATAGCATTAAATTGTGTAGATGTGCTACAGTTTCTTTATGCAGTCATTTGTTCTCAGGAACTCTGGTTGTTTCGAGATTCTGACTATTGTGAATAGTGCAGCTATGAACATAGAAGTGTAGCCAGCGTTTTGTTTTTATTTTATTATCTTCTTGGGCAGCTTTTTGGGTTTCACCTGGCAATGCTCAGGGTTCACTCTTGGCTCTACATTCAGGAATTACTCCTAGTGGCGCTCAGGCACCATATGGAGTACTGGGTATGGAGTACTATGTATGTAGCTACACCCAGGTCGGCTACATGCAAGGCAAATGCCCTACCAGTCCCGCGGCATTATTTTAACTCTTTTATATCAGTTTCTTGTGGTATAAATCAAGATAGTATTCTTTGATGGTGATATAATGCATTCTTAGTTTTGAAAAAATATGCCACCAGTGTTGGTATATTTATATGTACAATTATACTATATATACAATTATGCATATATACATATAATTATGCAAATATGCATATACAATAAGGCATTGATATTTATACACATAAATCCGAACATAATATTTTATTTTTAGAAGTGTACAGTATTTTGTATATAATTTTCAAATGCATATTAATTTAAGAAAAATGTTATTTATCCTGAAATTCATACAGTTATGCTCTCATGCAATGATATAAGATTTGCTTTTTCTCTCATTAAGAATGAGAGTATGATATTTCTTATCCATTAACTTTATTCTTTTTTTGGGGTAGGCGATGGCCACCTCCAGATGTGCTCTAACTCCTGGAATGACTTGGGGTCATATATGGTGGCAATATTCAAATCAACATTGGCTATATGTAAGGCACGCACCTTATCCAGTATACTATCTCACCATCCCTTCCACTAAATTTATTATTAAAAAGGATTCTGTCAGGTAGATATATAAGATATGGCTATATTATATATGATGACTCACTAAAGTGTAAGTGGCCAAATATGTTTCAAGGTTAAATTTCATCAAATAAATGTATCCCACTCTCTTTTAAGTTTTTGCCAAATAATTGTTTTTGTAGTTTATTTGGAAAACAGAAGATCAGTGTGTGTTATTATATACTAAAAGTATCTTCATTTATTGACTAAAGTTAAAATATTTAACTGAAATTTTAAAATTTCATAAAATCAAAGTCCATCCAGAGAGTTTAAGGTGCTTTTATGGCTTAAGATTCTTGACTTCCCTGGACTCTGGCAAGAGCACTGCCAAGTGGGGTCCTCAGGCCAGGGCCAACATAGAGCTAAGCATTTCTGTGTCGCCCAAACACCCTCTCCGCACACAGAAAAATGGAAGTGTCCTAAGTATAAAATCACACATTTGATAATTGTATGCATTTCTTAAGAAAAAAAAAGCTGTCTTCTAACACTCGAAATTTATTATAGCACAGGAAAATGTTTAGAAACAACTATTCCTGGGGGGGGGGGGTGGGGTTTTGCGGGGGGGTGGCGTGGCCAGGTTCGGGCTTGGCGGGGGGTAGGGGGGGGCCCCGGGCCCCCGGAGAGGGGGGGGAGAAACAACATTCCTTAGACAATGCCTTAAATTTTGTTTTGTTCTGGGGTGTGGGGGCGGGGGCATGCCCAGACTTATCCCGCACTCTAAGCTCTGGGATCACTCCTGCACCAGCATGGGTAAACATGTGTTAGGGCTTGAACCTGGGTCTGCCTTGTGCAGAACACTGTTCATTGTACCATCTTTCAGGATATGCCTTTTAAAAGTTCAGTACAGTGTGTTTTGAAATCTTAGTAGTGAATTTAAATTTCAAACTCAACATGGTGTAATTGCCTTCTTCAGAGGCTTAGAATTTAAGTGCTTCCTTAACTATTCACAGTGGAGATTTTAAAAAGTTTGTTTTTACATAAGTTAAGTGGCTATTGTACTAGTAGTTGGGGTATATACATATTTTTGCATTTTCCTTCTCTTGGATAAAAGAAATTATTTTGAATTTTAATACTTGTTCTCCTACATTCCAAGGAGAAGATTTTTTAAGAAGATTTATTTCTCAACTGTTTTCTCTTCATTATGTCTAATATTATTTAAGCATCATATTCTAAAAACATATTATGATGTATTTCTCAATTTAGTTGCTTTATTTTTTATGTTTGAATTCTGTGAAAATTTCTGGTTTGGAGAAAAATACTAGAAGCAAAGAACTTTACCAGAATAGAAAAAAATGATTTGCAATTTTTGCCTTTTTGGCTGTTGTTGTTTTTATTTAGTATTCGGCCATATCTGGCAGTGCTTGGAGGTTTTTTCAAACCATTTGCTCAGGCATTCCCTCAAGTATTGCTCTAGGGACTATGCAGATTAAATCCAGAACTCTTGCTTTTTTTAAACTGTTATATAGCTGTTTACTTGATATGGTTATAGTAGGATTAAAGTTTATGTTTTTCTTCAAAGTTTATTTTCCCCTATGCTATACAATAAAATTAATGATAGGCTTGCATACATACAGTGGTTATTACCACTCCCTTTTTTAGGTCAGTGGTTCAGCTCTCATAGGCTTATTTCCTTAATAAATATAGTCTCCCCTCCCCACCCAGGTCTCTTCATTATTAAAATGTGACCACTTTCTTACATAAATATATATCTGGGAAGCCTGGAATGTTGTTTGCCTCAATAATTCCCCCAATATGGTTCCCATCGTATATACACACACACTCACACACACACTATATATATATAGTGTGTGTGCACCTATATATATACACACACATACATATATATACATATATATGTATGTATATATATATGTATAGTATAATATGTATTATGGAGCTAGGAATCCTGGTTCAAGTCCCAGATTAATACATCTAAAACTAAGAGACGGATGTTTACCAAAACTAAATCTATATCATTTTGACAGAAATAGGAAGAAATTGACATTGAAGTTAATCAGAATTATTCGTCTGCTACATCAATGACAGTTAAAAAGTTTAAGTGGATTGTCACAAAATGGTTTACCCTTAATAAAAATAATGATGGAAGTATAATGTATAATATATTATAGGGATGACTGAAGTTACAGCTATTTATTCAAAGGGTTTGCTTCCCACTTAGGAGTTCACTTAGAAGCTATATTTTTGAGCTATGAAAATGTCACTTAAATTGATAAAAAGAGTAGCTTAGAAATGTCTCTGCGAATCATCTCTTTAAAGTTGTTATTGAATTATTCAATTTTATGAATTTTCCTTATTATGTTAAAGTACAGTGCTTCAGACCATCATCATTGTTGATTTTGAAGAAGGAAGCATTTTCCTTGTCTCAGCAGTATTATTTCATTCTCTCAGTGTTGTGAAAATGTCTTTGTAGAATACATAAGGAAGTTACCTATACATTGTTTACATTAGTAATTGACAGGTTGAATTTTCAGTGCAGGGGTAGGCAATGCCATCACTCCAACATCTTCCTTTATTTTTATTTATTTGCTTTATGGGTCACACCCAATGATGCTCAATGGTTACTCCTTGCTTTGCACTTAGAAATTGCTCCTGGCAATGCTTAGGGGACCATATGGGATGCTGGGGATCTAACCCTGGTCAGTGGTGTCCCAGGTCAGCTGCGCCCAGAGAATTGCTGGGCTCACCAGTATCTATGAGCACCAACCACATTTTTTAAACCCAGCAGGTGAGATTATAAAATAGAAACTTTTTTAGTGTCAAAGGTTAGGTTTGAATACAAAATTTGCTAGTAGTATAAATGAAGTGAAATATTTTTGTGAGGATATGCCTCTTGGAAACTTTAAGACTCTTTCCAAGAACACACTGTCACCCATCCCTCTAGGCTAAGTGGCCACTAGTCTTAACTGGGAGTAGCATACTCTTTGTCAGTGATCATATTCTTTCATGACTCTAAAATAAAAATTATTTATAACTGCTCTTTCATCTGTCTCTATAGATTTGTGAGTTCAAATGCTTATTTCTCAACATGTAGAAACTTTTAGAAAGAACATGGAATAATAGCCCTTTGAAAACTAAATTTCCTAATTGTCATTCATTTTTTTCTTTTTCTGACATCTGGAATTCAGTTTAATGGCACAAATGATGTCTTGGTTTGAAAGGAGAAGAGGGATAGATATTAGGAGGATAAAAAGTATGCACAGGAGGCATTTCATCATTGTATGTGGAGTATCACAGAATGGGACCCCCTTATTAGAAATAGTAACTTACATCACAACAGTCAGAATGTCAGGGTCTTTAAGGTCTTGTAATACCATGTCAAACCACAAAACATTATATCTAACCACGTGAAGACAATCAAGTTTTCCAACACTGTGGTTTCTTATGGTGGTGCTTAAACTTTGAAAGAAAAGAAGAGACAATGCTTCACTTAAATTCTCACATCTCTTAGAGTACTGGGTGCCTTCATGACCTGATTGGATTGTCCTTGTGGAGAGAGAGATTTGATGTTAGCATCATTTGGGTTGAAATTTTAGTTCTACTCTATGAATGAACCCAATCATGAATATCTTTGTAATTGTATATCTCACAGTAGTATAATAAAATAAAATTTAAAAAATAAAATAATAATAAAATTTTAGTTCTGTTGCAACTTTCTCAGCTTAAGTCACTTACCAATTTTACCATTTTTATATATCATTTTCAGAATTATTTCCTACTGAAAGCATGACTCTCTTGCTTCTTAAAGTATGCTGGCATTTATAAACCTAAGTGCTAAATGTCTTCTCTATGTTAGTACATGTCATCCACCTCAACTCTTTGTTGAGGTCGAAGTATAAAAAGGATGAGGTGTCGGAATTATGATCGTTATGGCTTTTAAAATTGCTTCAATTATTTTGTTAATGATATTTTTGTTCTAAAAGGCTTATAAATGGTAAAAAATAAATAGGGAAAATTCATCACATTATTACATTTTGCCCTGAGATGGAATATCTAGTTAACTGCTGAAGTGGTTTGTTTTTCTTTTAATCCCATATTACAATTATTTTTAAAGAGCTGAAAATTTAAAGACAGAAATGATCTTTTTTCTCCTCTAACTGAAATTATGATTTTTAACTCAAGAACACTTTTTCTTTTTTTATTTTTTTATTTTTACAATTACAAAGATATACAATTAAAAAGTTCATATTTGGGTTTTGGTCATACAGTGTTCCAGCACCCATCCCGCCACCAGTGCCCATCTCCCACCACCAACGTCCCTGGTTTCCTCCCCCCTCCCCCAGCCCTCCTCCATGGCAGGTTCTTTATTTCTTTCCCTTTCTCTCTCTTTCTCTTTTCCTTCCCCTCCAGACTATGGATTACAGAACATACATTAAAGGGTTGTCATGTGTATCTTTTTGCCTCTATTTAATGCTCAGTTCTAGGTTGGCATTAGTACCCTCGACAATTGTTAGCACACTGTTCCATTTTCTGTCTTACCTAGCCTCTGACTCCCCACACGTTTGTGATAATTTCTACCTTTGACAAGACCTCCTGATATATGTTTCACTTGACCTTGGATATTGGTATCATAATATGTACATATATATTTATGGTATGCAAATAAATGCAGTCATTCTGTATCTGTCTCTCTCCTTCTGGCTAATTTCGCTCAACATAATCTTCTCCATGTCCATCCATTTATAGGCAAATTTTATAACTTCATTTTTCCTAATAGCTGCATAGTATTCCATTGTGTAGATGTACCAAAGCTTCTTTATCCAGTCATCGATTTTCGGGCACTCTGGTTGCTTCCAGATTCTGGCTATTGTGAATAATGCTGCTATGAACATAAAAAGTAGGGATGGTGTTTCCGCTGCATATTTTTGGTTTCCCAGAGTAGATTCCCAGGAGTGGTATGGCTGGGTCAAATGGGAGTTCAATTTCTAGTCTTTGGAGGAATGTCCATATTGTTTTCAGAAAGGCTGTACCAGCCGGCATTCCCACCAACAATGGATGAGTGTCCCCTTTTCCCCACATCCACGCCAGCACTTGTTGTTCTTGCTCTTTTGAATATGTGCCAGTCTCTGTGGTGTAAAGTGGTATCTCATTGTTGTTTTGATTTGCATCTCTCTGATGATTAGTGATGATGAGCATTTTTCATGTTTTTTGGCCATTCGATTTTCTTCCTTGCTGAAGTTTCTGTTCATTTCTTCTCCCCATTTTTTGATGGGGTTGTTTGTTTTCTTCTTGTAAAGTTCTACCAGTGCCTGATATATCCTGGATATTAACCCCTTATCAGATGGGTATTGGGTGAATATTCTTTCCCATTCTGTGGACTGCTTTTGTATCTTAGTCACTGTTTCTTTTGAGGTGCAGAAGCTTTTTAGTTTCATGTAGTCCCATATGTTTATCTTTTCTTCTAGTTGCTTTGTTAGTGATGTTTCACCTTTGAAGATGCCTTTAGCTTCAATGTCGTGGAGGGTTTTTCCTATATTTTCTTCAATGTACTTTATGGATTCAAGTCTGATATTGAGATCTTTAATCCATTTTGATCTGATTTTTGTGTATGGTGTTAGACACAGGTCAAAATTCATTTTTTTACATGTCGCTGCCCAGTTTTCCCAACACCACTTGTTGAAGAGGCTTTCCCTTACTCCATTTTAGACTCATTGCACCTTTATCAAAGATTAAATGATCATGTGTTTGAGGTTGGCTGTCAGGATACTCAATTCTATTTCATAGGTCCACAGGTCTGTTTTTTTTTTCAATACCATGCTGTTTTAATTATTACTGCCTTGCAGTACAGTTTGAAGTTGGGAAAGGTGATGCCCCGCTTCTTCTTTTTCCCGAAGATTGTTTTAGCTATCCTTGGGGGTTTATTGTTCCATACAAATTTCAGGAGCGTTTGGTCAATTTCTTTGAAGAATGTCATGGGTATCCTTACAGGTACTGCATTGAATTTGTACAGAGCTCTAGGGAGTATTACCATTTTGACAATGTTGATTCTCCCCATCCATGAGCAGGGAATGTGTTTCCATTTTCTTGTGTCCTCTTTTATCTCTTGAAGCAGTGCCTTGTAGCATTCTTGTACAGGTCCTTTACATACTTGGGTAAACAAGAACACATTTTATATGATCTAATCTAGTGTTTCTCAAAGTTGATTGTGTACTGAATCACCTGAACAGACTTTAAAATATTGAAGCATGGGTCTCACCTTTTAGATGCAATCACTGTTAGCTATCTCAGGGAAAATAATGAGTAATTTCTAGGAAAATGGTGTATTTGTAGTAGAAAGCAATACTCTTAATTTTTTTTTTCTTTTTTGGGTCACATCCGGCGATGCTCAGGGGTTACTCCTGACTCTGCACTCAGGAATTACTCCTGGCAGTGCTCGGGGACCATATGGGATGCCAGGGATTGAACCCGGGCGGCATGGGCCAGCCGCTTGCAAGGCAAACACCCTACCCACTGGGCTATCGCTCCGGCCCCTCTTTAATTATTTTTAAATGCTCATTATAAACATAAAATTTTTCTTAACCTACAAAGTTGTGAAATCTTCTTTATAGGAAGAAACTACCTTGAACTAAAATGGAAACCAACATCTCACTATTTTGATTTTCTCGAATCCTTTCAATACTGTATATGGCTTCCACTTCCATTTATTTTTTTTATTTAAAAAAATAGATGAGATACTTTCAGACATTAAAACTTTAGAAAATGCATAGCCTACTTTTCTTTTTACCTTTTGTGTATATGAATTATTAATTTTGTTTTGTGAGAGAACCTGATGTTTCATAAAAAATGTCAAAAGCAAATGTGTTTGTACAGTGATACTAGATAATGGGATACTTTTAAAACACATCTGGCACTCCATTAAAATTGTTCATAATAAGTGCAAGAATGCATACTCTCATTAATCATTCCATATTACACATAAACTCTGTGATATGAAAATGGTTCTCCATATAGTTTGGGGATATTTTTTACTTTTGTAGATGTCTAAATTCTTGATTTTATATGAAAAGTATAAGAGAAATCAAAATACAGTTGAGTTTTCAGTAAAGTACTTTGATTGGGAAGTACAGATTTTATTTTTCAAACATCCAACTAATATTTATGGTTTTATGTTGCAGTAATTGAAACTGAAAGATTTTGTAGGTGAAATTTTTATCAAAAGAAATTTTCACGATCACGATCTTCCCGTTAATCATCTATTTGCTAGAGAGAGCACCAGTAATATCTCTATATGTCCTGTCTCATGCCAGTAGAGCCAAGGGACTCTTTATGGTCCTTGCTACAGGAACATAAAGAGCCTCAAACTATTATATTAGGTCGTGGGAATGACCTAATATAATTGTTACTGGAATTTGGCATATCAAATACAACACGATCAGCTTGCCAGGCTTGCCGAGCGGGAGGCATACTCTTTTAAACACCTCCAAATAAAGGATTTATTGATGAACCGAGCGGAATCAAGCGGCGCGCGAGCCGGGCTGTGATGGGCTGGTCTGCTGGGTGGAGTTCTGACGAGAGGGAAGTCCAAATGTGGAAAATGGCGGCGCCCCGTGGAGTGAGGAGAGGTGGTCTGGCTTGTTGTGAGGCTCTCCCGGGGTGGTGGGCCAGGGCTAGAATCTGCCATGCCTCCCGACTGCCTCATGAACGGCTGTGCACAGGGAGAGCAAGGAACAGCTCTGCCCCATGTCTGAGAGTCTCTGGACCAGCATACCTTTGCGGATTGAGGAAAATAACTGCTGCAGGGTGGGTGTCGATGATCTGGGCTGTGATGGGCTGGTCTGCTGGGTGGAGTTCTGACAAGAGGGAAGTCCAAAAGTGGAAAATGGCGGCGCCCGTGGAGTGAGGGTGGTGGTCTGGCTTGTTGTGAGGCTCTGCCGAGGTGGTGGGCCAGGGCAAGAACCCGCCATACCTCCCGACTGCCTCATGAACGGCTGGGCATAGGGAGAGCAAGGAACAGCTCTGCCCCATGTGTGAGAGTCTCTCAAAGAAAGCCAGGTAGCCATCTTAGCATTTACTACCTCTCTATCCCCAGTCAGGAACATTTTAACATGATTATTTTCTTCTAAAAAGAAATTTTAATATTAACTAATTAATAGCAAAAGGAAATTCATGCCAGGTAGCATGAACAGACTGAACTACTGTGAAGCAAAACTGTCTTAATAAAAATACACCTAATTTTACCAGTCATCATATGAATCATGTTCAGATGTTCCTGACTGGGCATAGAGAGGTAGTAAATGCTAGCTGGTTACCTGGCAAGCTGCCAACATTAGTTTGTTGGCACCCAGCACACAATAGTTGCCTAAACACAACCATCCACCAATAGCACAGAAATCTTTAGCACAGAACCAGAAGTAGCCACAGAGTGGACCATTGTATGAGCCCCCCAAACCAAAAAATTCATCACTTGTATCACATTTATCACTTGTCTTCCCATTATTCATGGATTTGCTTGAGCGGGCACAAGTAATGTCTCCAATGGTGGGAATGAGGTCCATGATTGTTACTGTTTTTGGAGTATCGGATATACCACAGGTAGCTTGCCCTGCCCTTCCTGTGGCTCTGGGTTCATCTCAGAGGACCCGGTCTTTTTTCTATGTCAGACCATCAACCATCCAGGGCTCACTGGGCAGAGCCCTGGGTGTAGATCAGCCTGTCTCCAGTCTGCCACCTCCGACACAGCCAGGAACCAGAGCCACACCTGCAACACCTCGAAATTCATCAGATGCCAAAAAGTCCAAGACAAAAAACAAATTTAATAAGTAAAATTATAATAATTGTGTCAAATATACTGCATCCTATGTGAGAAAGTTATATTGAAAATAAGAAGATTAAAGGGTCCTGATATAGCCTTTGGAATGTCAGGAAAGATCCGGAAGGGGGAAATCTTAGCTATCTCTTAAAGGTACATAATTAATGTGTCAAAATTGAATTAGAGCTAAAGGGGTTAGCATGGACTGAAATGTGGGAATGCGAAGGTGTAAGGAGGACTAATGCAGCCCCATGTCACTGAATGATAAAGTACAAGTGAGAGAATAGTGATAAAGTATAAGGAGGTAATTTTTGGAGAACGGATATCAAAAACCTGATCATGTGAGAGATGGTTACTTTCTCCTAAGCCCACTTTTCTTCTTCCAGATGACTTCTGTGTCCTCACATGGCCTGTGATCTGTGGACCCCTCTCCGAGCTATCCCTTGCCCTCTATAAAAACTTGTCTTGGGATGCAGCATGTTCCACCCCATGCTGCATTAATCTTAACAATCCCATCTCCAAAGGCAGTTGCATAGGAGAGTAGGGCCTCAATCTTGGATTTGTTTAGGCAAAATTGGTCCATAACACTAACCATAGAGAGTTTTACTGAATGCTAATAAGTGGAGATCAAATAAATGCCTGCATTAGCACTATCGCTGTCAATGTATATAGCGAATATAGATTTGAGGGAAAGTGGAGATCTAAAGTCCATTTAGCTCTGGATACATTAATAAATGTATGCAGATGTGAGAGACTTGACCATTGGCGTTTGGAGGATAAAGAGGGAAAATAGAGTTGAGGAAACAATCTTCAGAAATTCATATTAATTGTATGCAAGGGTGAGGTAAAGTAACAAATCGCAACCAATTTGTTAAGTAATAGATTGTGATCCTCTCCCTAACAGGCCTATATTGTTCAGGAAATAAATTTGGCTAAGACTGGGGCTGGAGCAATAGTCCAGCAGGTAGGGTGTTTACCTTGCATGCAGATGACCTGGATTCGATCCCCAGCATCCCATATGGTCCCCCAAACACTGCCAGGTTTAATTCCTGAGTGCAGAGCCAGGAGGGACCCATGAGCATCACCGGGTGTGACCCAAAAAAAAAAGCAAAAAGTTAAAAAAAATTTGTCTAAGACAGACAAGCTGGACCAGTCTATGATGGCTGCCTGTACCAAGTTTTCCAGGTCTGCATACACATAATTTACTGTGTTGTTCTTGTATTTTTGTATTTCTGTCTCACTTTTTAATTAGTCACAATTATGCCCAAGAATATGAGAGGCACAAACCACTTATCAATGCTGTTTTTATTAATAAAGTTAATCCAATAAAGACTACTAAAATAGCTTAAAGAAACATAGAAAAATCTCTAAATATAATTGGCATTATTAGTAAATTGGGAAATAAAAATATCCAAAGAAAATGGATTAATACAGATGCTAAAAGGATCGCTTGATAACTTGACATCCCGTTATTCATTGATTTGCTCAAGTGGGTGCCAGTAACATTTCCATTTGACCCTATCACATGCCAGTATAGCCCAATGGCATCTGTTTGCTTCAGGAATACAAGAGCCTCAAACCATTAGCCTCAAACCATTAGTTCAGATTTTCAATGCCTTGGCAAACGAGAAAACATCCCTGACTCTGGATCATCGATGGAGGTCGGAACTCTGGATTCCTTCTCTCACTTGAGTGAGGCATGATATTCCAAGCATAGCTCTTTCAATTCCTCTCTGGGAGACAAGAATAGCATTCTCATCCTGCTTTCTTAGGGCCCAGGTCTCTGAGGTGTATGTTAATGCAGGGAGAATGGTGGAGTCAAAGAGATGTACCTGGAGCCAGTGGTTCTTTTTTCTTTTAGCTATTTCTTCGATGCACTTGAAGGTGTTCCATGACATTCTCTGAGCCAGTGTATTGATGAGTACTGACTGCAGATTCTTCAGGTATTCGGGTCTGACTTTTTCCGGGTCAGGTGCTGTTCACTTCTTTACCAATGAAATGATACGTAGGATTTCAGAAGGGAGAACTTTGGGAAAAATGTATCCATTGTTCAAAGAATGCAGAGAGAAAGCCACAAAAGGACGCCTATCTTCAAAAAACTCTAGAGCTCATTTGCCAATGTGATAAGGCGCGAGCCTCAGGTAACCAAATGCTAATGTTCAAACTCGCAAAGCAGTGCAGAGAAGCTATAAAGGAAGATTTCAAAGAGAGAGTAGCAGAAATACTGCAATGCACAGAAGTCGGGAAAAACATTCACAACGCCCGCCTGTCCTTCACTAACTATAAGACCAAGATGACTGGCCTCCACTGTCCTCATGGATTGATCAAATCTTCCAGAAAGGCAATGGAGAATATTATCCAGGACTTCTACTCGAATATCTGTGATAGCCACGTCCACCTGCCCACATACCAAATTCTGCAGGATGGATATGTCGTCGCTGAAAGGAAAATTAACATTTTGCAAACTCCATTGTTCAATGTTTTCCTTTAAATATTACACTTATAGAGATTATCCCCAGTCACTTTAGAGTAGTAAAGAATTGAACTATGTTAAAAAAAAAGTGTGTGTTGTACAGTAATTTTCTCATTTGAAGATCTGGACATATGAAGTTCAGTTTTATCATTAAATATAAACCAAAGATTGAACTTATGAAAATCTCCAAAATTCAAATTTTGGTTCATTTAAAAATATACTGTGAGAAATGGCAAAAGAATATCCACCCTATATCCATCTGATTGTTACTTTTACTGTTATAGTAACAATTATAGACCTTGTTCCCATGACCTGAATCAATGGTTTGAGTCTCTTCTAGTTCCTGGAGAGAGCAGATGCCCTTGGGCTACACTAGCAAGCAACAGAGACATATGGAGATGTTAGGGGTGCATGCTCAAGCAAATTGATAAACAAGGGACTACAAGTGATATAAGTGAAGTGATACCGATCTGATAAGGGGGTTGATATCCAGGATATATCAGACCCTGGCAGAACTTTACAAGTAGAAAACAGTGAACCCATCAAAAAATGGGGGAAAGTGATGAACAGAAAATTCGACAAGGAAAAAATTTGAATGGTCAAAAGGCATATGAAAAAATGCTCATCATCACTAATCATCAGAGACATGCAAATCAAAACAACAATGAGATACCAACTCACACCACAGAGACTGGCACATATCCAAAAGAGCAAGAACAACAAGTGCTGGCATGAATTCGGAGAAAAGGGGACACTATCCATTGTTGGTGGAATGTCATGTCGACTGGTACAGCCTTTTTGGAAAACAATATGGAACATTCCTCCAAAGACTAGAAATTGAGTTCCTTCTGACCCAGCCATACCACTCCTGGGAATATACCCTGGGAAGCCAAAGACACACAGCAAAAACACCATCTGCATTTTTATTTTCATAGCAGCATTATTCACAATAGCCAGAATCTGGAAACAACCAGAGTGCCTGAGAACTAATGACTGGATAAAGAAACTTTGATACATCTACACAATGTAATACTATGCAGCTGTTATGAAAAATCAAGTTATGAAGTTTGCCTATAAATGGATGCACTTGGAGAGGATCATGTTGAGTGAAATTAGCCAGAAGGAAAAAGACAGATATAGAATGACTGCATTTATTTGCATCATATATAAATAAATATATATACATATATATTACAATACCAATACCCAAGGTTAGGCAAAATATGGATCAGGAGGTCTTGTCAGTAGGTGGAATCTACCAGAAATGTGTGGGAGTCAGAAATAGGATAAGACAGAGAAGGGAACAGTGTGCTAATAATCGTCGAAAAATGGTAATAACGGCCTAGAACTGAACATTGAATATGGGCAAAAGATACACATGACAAACTCTAAATGTATGTACTGCAATCCACAATGTGTAAGACATGGAAGAGAGAAGGAGAGAGAGAGAGAGAGAGAGAGAGAGAGAGAGAGAGAGAAAAAAAAAAAGACAGAGAAAAGAGATAAAGAACCTGCCATAGAGGCCGACTGGGGGAGGGGGATTTGGAGACATTGATGTTGGGAAATGAGCACTGGTGGTGGGATGTGGTGCCAGAACACTGTATGACCAAAACCCAGACATGAACATCTTTGTAATTCCATATCTCACAGTTTTACAATAAAATATTTTAAAAAAATTAAAAAATGTACTGTGTGAGTCAGACTAATTATATTTAAACTCTATTCTTAACTTTAGAATGTATTGTATTTAACAGAACTGAGAACAGTGTGATTGATGATCACTTCAAAAAAGAAAATGGATGTTTTATCTTTGTCTTGAAATTTACTTTAAAAATAGTTTCATGCCTTATACTCCAAAGACATTTTAGGTGATGGTAGTAAAGGTAGGAGTTAAGGAACTGCTTGGTGTAGGCTGCAACTCATACTGAGATATTTTAAATCTAAGTTGATATCAGTTAATTTGGTCAGAGTTACATGGTAAAATAGTAAATTATGGTTGGCTTATGAGGAATTGTTATCCTAAAATAAATTGTCATAGAAATGGAATGACCTTACTTGTACATCGAGATGTAATTGTCTAAGTAAATGAAACTTGGCAGGACAAATTGTTGATTTTTTAGGTTAAAATATAAACATATACATGTTTTTAAATTATTAATATTAGTCACGGGTCAGACACCTCATATTTGTTAGAAAGCCTCTTTGTTTTTATCATTGTGGGTGGGGCACACTTTTCTGTGCAGTGCACAGGAGCTACTTCAAGCTTGGTGCTGTCAAGGTCATGTAATACCTTGATTGAACCGGGGCTCCCCCTGGGTAAAGAAGGCATCTAGACCTTTATATATTTTACATGCTCTACTAAGCTAATCTGTCATCTTCCCAACATTTCAGCAGGCTTCGTGAACATCACTTGACTTATGTACATATGAAGTGATAAACTTATGAAGGAGGTGAAAATTGTTTGCATTTATTTTATCTTAGAAGCATATATATATATATACATATATACATATACATATATATATGTATATATATATTCTTTCATAGGGAGCACTGCAAGGTCTTAGGCATTTTGAGTTTTATCTTTTCTGGGTATTATGTTAGCATCCCCAAAACATTGATATATGAAACAGCTTACAGATGTGATTTCAATCAGAAATATTGCTAAGGTTAATGACATCAAAGCTGCTCAATCATATGGCAGTGTTCTTGAAACAAGACTGTTATTGTTTTAAGTTAATAGTTCATTGACAATATGTAATGTTACTTGGATTTTGTTAAGATTAGGTTACGGAAAACAAAAGAAAATGTAATAGACTTTGGGGGAGGTTAATTGATTCTCCTTTTTTAAAATTCAGTAGTTGTTAGAATGTGTAATAATGTTTATTTGTTTGTGTTTATGTAGATAAACCTTATCAACTGTGAAGCTATTAGCAGTATACAGGAAGTAACAGCATGGATTAGGAAGGGAAACAATTGCCAATAATGTTCTTATTGGTTATACTGTTTTCCATTTTCACAAGGCAAAGGAAACCTGTGTTTAAATTGTTTAATATTGAAGTGGATTAAAGTGTATTTGTTAGCATTGACAGCAATCTTCATTTCTATTGTTCTTTATATTTTAAAAATAAATTGTATCAGGCATATGCATAACTAATAAGCAAGGTATGGTATGGTATATACAGCACTTTTTGCCTATAACCTAAAGACTTTTTAAAACAGTTTATTAGCTTTTTGTATGTCATTTATGAATACAAATGACTTGTTTTCTTGCTATAAATATTTAATAGTCTAATACTTTTTTTTTTTTGCTTTTTGGGTCACACCTGGCAATGTTCAGGGGTTTCTCCTGGCTCTGTACTCAAGAATTACTCCCGGTGGTGCTCAGGAGACCATATAGGATGCCGGAGATCGAACCCGGGCCAGCATGGGTCCGCCCTGCAAGGCAAACGCCCTACCTGCTGGGCTATCGCCCCGGCCCCAAATAGTCTAATTCTTAAGTACATTTCTTCATGGAGAAAATGCTCCTACAGTTAGGATTCATTATTTAAGAACATTTACATCAAATCAGACTTTATAGTGCCTTATCTGTAGAATTGCGCACTTTTGAATTCTTCCTCTAAATGTTGCTTTCTGTATTTATGCAAACAATCCTGATTATGCAACCTGGCTTCATCTCATATTATGTCTTAATCCTTCCTTCCCTCGGGCATGTCCCATGTTATTTTCAAATGTGTAACATTGTGATAACAAACTATCAATTTAGGATCCTGCAGCTTCTGATCTGAATATTAAAAATAGCCCAAGTGTAATTGGATTTAATATACTAAATAAAACAGACATAAACTATCCTTTAAAAAAGCCTTTTTCATAATTAAATTGAGATGAAACATATATAGATATCAAAACTGTGTAACACATTTAATAATATGTATTTTCATATATTTTTATAAATAAAAATAAATATTTTAAGGACACATGAAAGTAAAAGTGGATTATACAAGAGATTTTCCCCCATTAAATTATATGTGGCTATCAGAAGCATTCGGAAGTGTCTGTGATGTGTATGAAGCCTAGCTACTTAGTTTTTTATGAAGACTTATATTATATGGGAGTTTTATGTTCAGAATTGATAAATATGGGCCACTTTTAAGTGGAACTGATTTCAGTTTTAGTCAAATAGAATTTTGGGTGCTGAAGAGAGAGCACAGAGGTAAGGTGTTTGCCTTCTACATGGCTCACCCCCACAACCATGAGAAAGGCCTGGGCATTTGGGTGTGGCCCTAAGCAAAATCTAAATGAACAAATTCTTTCATACATACATTTAGCATAAATATATATTGATACTAACCTAGAACTTCTCTTTTAGTCATGGCTCCCATTCCTAAGCTCTACAGTACAGTTTTTGCTTATGTACATACTGCACTGATTTTTCTTCTCAGGGATTCTATTTCCAGTTATTGCCAGGAGTAGGGTCAGCAAATTACAATGTAGATGCATAATTTCTCTTCAGATATGGTAGGTTATTTTGTATCAGGATTGATCTTAAAATGGTTCAAGGGATGGGGGAAATGAAATCTAATCTTATGAAAATACAACTTAATATTTTATTTGTATGAATTTTCTGCAAGATTAAAATAAGTAAATAAATATAGTGTAATTAGTTACTGAAAAGATATTCTCTAAACTAGTGTCAGAAAATTTTTAATAAGAGGGTCAAATGATTAAAGATTATCAAAATTTTGCTTGATTCATTTTGCAAAAAATATTACAAATATTCAAATTCCAATTTTTTCCAACATGTTATCTGCTTATGATTAGGAAGCAATAAATAGTTTTAATCTTGGGGAAAGAATTTTATTTAGTGCATTAAAAGAGAGCCTTTCATTTATTTTAAACTAGAAATTTATTGCCTAAGGTCAGAAGATAAATGCTAAAGGGATAAGGAGGTGACGTATGTTCTTGTGCGATCATTAGCAATTTGACTGAAGAGTCACAACTAGTATATCAATCTTTTTATGTTCTTAGGTGTAGAAGAAAACAATTTTTGTTGTTTCCTTTAAGTTGACTATGTCAAGTGTCAATATATGTCAAATCATTTTGCAGTAGGAAAATGATAAATGCTAAATGTTCTTACAAAAATGTTTTGACTTAATTTATATTAGTTTAATTGTCACCTCCCTCTTCCTTCCCTGTTGTTGTTGTTTTGATAACTCTATATTGCGAACATGCCTCATTGTGTTGCTTGTTGGAATTGCTTATACATCCATGCATAGTGTTCTCGCTCTCAGCAGTGAAGCTAGAGCAAGTTTGTGTTCCTTTGGTTACAAAGCTTATTATGCACATGCTCCTGAGGACAAGCTCTTTTACTTGGGGTTTACCAAGTTGTGCTGTTCTCTGAGGTTGCTATGGGGCTCACACACCTGCTCTCCATATTTGCAACGCCATGAATGTGGCATCCATATCTTCTTCCCAGGGGTGTTCCTTCTTGCAGGTGCTATGGCAGACCTAGATGGGTTGCAGCTATGAATAACTTGCACTTTTTTGGAATGACAGCCTGGTTTCCAGGGTCAAGCCGCAAAGCTTTGACAGTCATGCATGCCCATGTGGGACACTGAGGATATGAACTTGAATCTGTGTGTTGCTGGCCAGGCAATCTCAGCCTCTCTGATTCTCTTCTCTTTTTTTTATTTTTATTTATTTTGTGTTTTGGGCCACAGCTGGCAATGATCAGGGGTTACTCCTGGCTCTTCGCTCAGGAATTACTCCTGGCGGTGCTCAAGGGACCATATGGGATGCCGGGATCGAACCCAGGTCCACCGCTTGCAAGGCAAACACCCTACCTGCTGTGCTATCACTCCGGCCCTAATGATTCTCTTCTCACCCAATATTTCAATGTCTTGATTCACATTTCTATAATAGGAAGTAAAGTTGATATTTTTAGTGATGATTTTATTTTATGTCCCTGTTTGAGAAGTTAGAATCCCCTCCAGGGTGTTAATCCTGTGTTTCCAATGGTCAAGAAGACCCTTTAATCCAGAGATGACAGAATATGGATGGTAAGAGGTAATGAAGAAACAATTAGAAGGTTCTTAGGTCTAGAACTCTAAGACCTTTTCTAAGTATTAGCCTTGTGATGTCACCCATTGTTTTCAATCACAGTCCTATGGTAACAGGAAGTCCCACAGCCACAAATTATTAAGGTGCTCTGCTGGCCTGTAGTTTTTGGTCGTTTGGCATACTTTGAAAATAGAGCACAGATTTTTGTTAATAATCTGTCTTGTAATAGTTAATCTGGAAAGTTGAATTTGATTATCAGAGTTCATTGAAAAAATAATTATTGGGACAGTACGTCTAAGGTGGAGAACAGGATCTTTGAAGGAAAAAAATTCTTAGTGAGTATCTTATATATGTTTTTAATTTGTACATTAATTAGCACCATATTTTTTATTTGTAGATGTAAAAAATTTGTTATAACTGACTCACCTAACCCAATGTATGAGAATAAAGCAGATAAATTCTAATTCTACTTTCTTAGCACATAAGAAAATGAAAAATTTATCGTTTTAGGAAACATATAATTTTAAATGGTGTTTACTTAATAATTCTCTTGTAAAATGTGTCAACTAGTTCCTATAATTAAAGTATGGCAAATTTCTATGTATGCCATGAGTTACTTTGCCTTTGAATGTTAAACTTAATTTACTGATCAGTGAATAAAGAGTTCATATTAGGGACATGAGGTGGTAGTGGAGGTTTGTGACTCTAGTTATGAAGGTGTAATGTAGTAACTGTTCATCAAAATCACTCAAGTTAGCTCTATTATTACTTTTTTTGATTAAGTGGAAATTAAAGTAAATTATTAAAAAAATGGAAAGTAGGCCTAGTATTGGGGCTGGAATAATTTGTTGCTAGTCTATCTTTCAAATGTGACATTATTTTATCAAATGAAGTGGTGATTCTATCCCCGTCATCTTTTTTTCTCATCTTTTTTTCTCATCTTTGAAATAATGCCAAGCAACAGAGTTCAATAAAAAAAAATCACTATTAGAAACCAGAAGCAATAGTGAAACTCACCTACAGATAGGGTCTGAGGGATAGTACAGTGCGTAGGGTGCTTGTGTTTATGTAGTTGACCTGGGTTCTATCCCTGGCAACACATGGATATAGCCCCCAAACAAAAACATAAAATAAAGTCCCCCAAAGCTAGTTGGTAAAGAGGAATGATGTTGATAACTTTATTTTGTTCTGTAAAGATATACATTACTTATCTGTTAGAATATTTGAAAACTGTGAAATATTTCTAACTACTTTCTAAGGATCTTACCTTAAGACAATGACTTTTTTTTAACATAGTCATTTACCTATGTACCTTGAGAAATAATTAAACTTAAAGGCAACACTTGAATCCAAATTTTTATTAAACTAATTCAAATTTCTTTTGAATTTTTTTTTTTTTTTTGCTTTTTGGGTCACACCCGCGATGCTCAGGGGTCACTCCTGGCTCTGCACTCAGGAATCACTCCTGGCGGTGCTTGGGGGACCATATGGGATGGCGGGGATCGAACACGGGCCAGCATAGTCCGGCCATGTGCAAGGCAAACGCCCTACCCGCTGGTCTATCGCTCCGGCCCCCTCTTTTGAATTTTTAAAAAATATCTTTAAATTTTCTTTAAAATCCCTCTTTTTAAAATAGAGATTGTGGATTATTTTGCTATCTCCAGAAGTGAGTGAATTGGAACCTAATATGTAGAATAAACAGCTATTCATCCACTGTTCCAGAACTGCTAAATTATTAACTGTTGTGTGCAGCATTTCTGATAGAGTGTGCTCTCCAGTTTAGTGGGCCAATTTAAACAGAAAATTGGCAGCTTGACATTAGATTTTTTGTAGGTATAACTGAGGTATTAGTATGAGTGACTGTCTGTTTAAAGGAAAAAAAATAGAGGAAGAATAAAAAGAAAATCTGAAAGCTCTTCGTCAAAAGGATAAATCTGTGTTTTTTTTTAATCTTCAGACATCAGTGTATAGGATTTCTCTTTGAAATTTGAACTAAATAAATAAAGACCACTAGTTGCAGATTATTAAAATTACACTTCATTTCTTGTTCTATTATGACTTTTAATGCTGATTATAATGTTAACTCCTGATTCTGTTTTACAAATTGAATCACCATAACATGCATAGTTACAACACTGTTCATAACCAGGTTTCAGTCATTCATACAGTGTTCCATAACCCATTCTCCACCGGTGTACATTTCCTACTCTCATCTCCTACCATGTTTTCCATGCTCTGCAGATCTAGCATTGTGTGAGTTTTAACACTACATATATCCTTTCCTTATTTTTAGTTTTGTGTTGTATTTGTAGGCAACATTTGGAAGTATGTGGTGGCATTTCTAAGTTCTGTGATGGGGGATTTCTAGTGATGTTTGAGGGACCTTGTTGTACAAAGATTTGAACCCTGACACCCATATGCTTTGCCTATGCTATACTCTTTTGGACTATCTCTTTCTATCCAGCTCTGTTATATCTTATTTCAAGTTTGTGGAAGCTTGTAAGGTATTTTATTTATTTTTTAATTTTTTATTATACCACAGTGAAACATACAGTTACAAAGATGTTCATAATTGGTTCTTGGTAATACAGTATTCCAGCACCCATCCCTCCACCAGTGCCCCATCACCACCACCAGTATACCCACACCCCCTCCCGGCCATCCCCCGGCTGCCTCAGTAGCAGATACCCCATTTCCTCCATTTCTCTCCCTGTCTCTCTCTCTCTCTGTCTCTGCACCTCTTTCCCTCTTCTTTTACACATTGTGGCTAGCCCTGCAGGTATTTAGAGTTTATCATGTAAGTCTCTTTGTATATATTCAATGGTGAGTTCTAGTCTGACATTACTATTACCCACACTCAGTTAAACACTGATATATATTTATATCCCATTAATGAATGCAGTCATTCTATATCTGTCTTTTTCCTTCTGACTAATTTCACTCAGCATGTTAATCTCCATGCCCATCCATTTGCAGGTAAATTTCACAATTTCATATTTTCTGACAGCTGCATAGTATTCCATGGTGTAGATGTACCACAGTTTCTTTAGCCAGTCTCAGTTCTCGGACATTTAGGTTGTTTCCAGATTCTAGCTATTGTGAATAGCGCAGAGATGAATAAAGAAGTACAGATAGAGTTTCTGCCATGTGTTTTTCGGTCTCTCGGGTATATTCCCAGGAGTGCTATTGCTGGATCAAATGGGAGCTCAATATCTAGTTTTCAGAGGAACGCCCATATTGTTTTCCAAAAGAGCTGGACCAATCAGCACTCCCACCAACAGTGGATGAGAGTCCTTTTTTCCCCACATCCACGCCAGCACCGGTTGTTCTTGCTGTTTTGGATGTGTGCTAGTCTCTGTGGTGTGAGATGGTACCTCATTGTTGTTTTGATTTGCATCTCCCTGATGATTAAAGATAAAGAGCACTTTTTCATATGCCTTTTGGCCATTCGAATTTCTTCTTTTTGGAAGCTTCTGTTCATTTCTTCTCCCCATTTTTTGATGGGGTTGGCTGTTTCTTCTTGTGGAGTGCTACCAGTGCCTGGTATATCCTGCATATTAACCCCTTGTCAGATGGGTATTGGGTGAATACCCTTTCCCACTCTGTGAATTGTCTGTATCTTGGTAACCGTTTCTTTTGAGGTGCAGAAGCTTTTCAATTTTATATAATCCCATTTGTTTATCTTTGCTTCCATTTGCTTGGTCAGTGGTATGTTGTCTTTAAAGATATGATTAGTTTTGATGTCATAGACCGTTTCTCCTATGTTTTCTTCGATGTACCTTAAGATTCATGTCTGATGTTGAAATCTATAATCCATTTTCATCAGATTTTTGTGCATGGCAGTAGAAGGAGGTCTAAGTTCATTTTTTACACGTAACTGCCCAGTTTTCCCAGCTGTCGGGGACGCCACCGGGGTCCCCAACAGTGCCAGGAACCAAGTTCCCGTCTACCTCCAAAGCAGGTGGGGAATGGATGAAGACTCAGGAATCCGATGCAGTTTTAAAAGGACTTTACTATCACAGGTTCCAATATACAATCCAAGAGCAGGGGAAAACCTCCGGACTCTGGGTTCCCACCTAGGCCCCAGCCTGGTGTATGCCAAGATGACTGCCACCACCTGTTGAGGCCCAACAGAGAATGGAGAGGACGGAGAAGCAAAACACCAAGGGAAGCCGAAATGGCAAAAAGAGGAAAAAAGAGAGCTTCTTTCTTCTTGCAGCTTATTTTATAGCTAGAAATCCACCCGAACTCCCCAGCCTAGCCCAGAATGGGCTGGGCTATGTAGATATGAAAATAGGAAAATAGCTCTATAGAAATTTAGCAACTTCAGGAGGCCTTCTGGCTGTTTACAAGGACCCAGAGCTAATTCAAAGCCTCCTAGCAGATCTGGGAGGAACTATAAGCTAAATGTAACTTCCCCAGCAGGAAAGGTCAAATGCCCTCATATCATTTCTCCCAGCACCTCACCTAATGTCTTGAGCCAAGATCTGCCTGGAATTGCCTTTATAGGGTAGAGAAGGGGGTTTCTGAGATGGCATGTCTCTGTACCAAAGACTAATACTAATGCCAGTTAAATATTTCTCCAAGCCTTCACAAGAGTCTCCTCTACTTCACGGTAGTTTTGTATTTGCCTTTGAGTTATCAGGGAGCCATGCTTGCTTGCTTGGAGGCAAACAGCATTTCTCTCTGGTCTAAATACTTAGGGATGGGGCCGGGCGATAGCCCAGCGGGTAGGGTGTTTGCCTTGCCGCGCCGGCCTGTGCCGGCCAGGGTTCGATCCCCAGCATCCCATATGGTCCCCCCGAGCACCGCCAGGAGTAATTCCTGAGTGCAGAGCCAGGAGTAACCCCTGAGCATCGCCGGGTGTGACCCAAAAAGCAAAAAATAAATAAATAAATAAATAAATACTTAGGGATCCAAAGTGGCCAGGCAAATATGCTGGTAAGATCTAGCTAGTCCCACGATGATTGTGATAGCATGAGAGAATATTTATACCAGCCAGTACAGAATACATGGTCAGATAAGACTGCCACATTCAGACTACCCCCTTATCTACAAAGTGATTTCACTTGATCACTTGAATCCCATTATTCATTGATTTGCTCGAGGGAGCACCAGTAACATTTCCATTGGACCCTATCACTTGCCAATGTAGCCCAATGGCATCTGGTTGATTCAGGAATACGAAGAGCCTCAAAACGTTCCTTCAGTGTCTTTACAAGGAAGTCTGACCATCTTGTAGGTCACGTGATCTTTTGACATCCCGTGGGATCCAGTCGGTAATGGCTCTAGTCCAGTGGTTGTCTCCAAATCGCATTACATGTCCAGCCCATCTGATTTTCAATGCCTTGGCAAACGAGACAGCGTCCCTGATTCTGAAATAGCGACGGAGGTCAGAACTCCGGATTCCTTCTCTCACTTGAGTGAGGCGTGATATTCCAAACATAGCTCTTTCGATTCCTCTCTGGGAGACCCGAATAGCATTCTCATCCTGCTTTCGTAGGGCCCAGGTCTCTGAGGCGTATATTAATGCAGAGAGAACGGTGGAGTCAAAGAGATGTGCCCGAGCCGGAGGTTCTTTGTTCTTTTAGCTATTTCTTCAATGCCTTTGAAGGCATTCTATGCTGCTCTCTTCCTCCTGCACAGCTCAGGTTTTAGGTGGTTCATCATCTTGATTTCTCAACCTAGGTACACATAACTGCTGCATTCAGAGATGTTTGTTCCATTGAGAGGGAATGGTGCCTCAGGAACTAGTTCATTCTTCATGAACATTGTTTTCTTTAGATTCAGCCGTAGACCTATCTTTCCACATTCTCGGTCAAAGTCAGCCAGCATTGTGCTGCTTGGGTAATGTTTGGTGTTATTAGAACGATGTCATCAGCAAAGCGGAGGTGGTGTAGTTGCCGACCATACGAAGTGATTTGCAGGAGGCAATTCACAGCAGATGCAGAGGCTCTTAGAGGAGTCCTACAACACCCAGCACCATTTTTTGAAGAGGCTTTCTTTGCTCCACTTAATATTTTGCTCCTTTATTGAAGATTAAGTGGTTGTGTACTTGAGAGTGTGTTTCAGGATATTCAGTTCTATTCCATAGGTCTACGGGTCTGTCTCTATACCAATCCCACACTGTTATAAGACATTTTACGGAGGAGTCCTATTTGTGTTTTTTATTTATCTTATTTTAAGTAATTTTCTGAAATAATAGATCTGAGTCCTAAGCATGGAATTCTTTGTGCCTCAAAAAGAATTTAATGCTGTTTTCTAAGAACTACTTGTGTTTAAAATTTGGTAAAGAATTTAGCAGCAGTAGATTGTGTTGTAAGGTGGTATATGTCACCCATTACAAATGCACAATGTAAGTGCAGTGACACTTCAGACTATCAACCACACTAGTCTTAGTGAGATAGAAAAGACCCAGTTTAACTTCCTAAGTGCAGTGTGTCAAAATGTTCAGAGTTGATTTTTCCCACAACTTTTTGAAAGGATGATCCATGGTTGAATGACTTTATTCCCACATGTTGAATTTTCAGTGAAGTTTGTGTAAGTGTTTTTTTGAAGAAAGTAATAAATATATGTATAATTAAGGAACATAGTGAAAAACTATGAATGCTAATTGTATTGGTAACATTCATAGTAACCAGATAGCACAGAAAAATGGAAGCTGTCATTGAAGACTTAAAGGCAGGCAATGTATTTCCCCTTACACAGTGCCTTCGCTAATAGTATTATGCATGCTTACATTGACAATAACCTAAAAAAATTGAATTCATCCCAAGTGGGAAACTTCAAAAGGATCTGTTTCCAAACTTAGTAGCATGCAATTCGAAAAGTAATTGATCTTGTTACTTAACTGCTCTCATCTCTATAGGGCAGCTAATGCTGAAGGTTACTTATTCCATATGTCGTTCATCCAACTGTGAATGTGATTCATCAATCTGGAACCTGATAACTAAAATATAAAGATGAGTTGCTTGTAGTTTCAACAAACCCCAAGAGATTTAAAACACCTGTTAGCATAGTTAGCACCCTATAGTTATGTAATTAAGGCAGAGTTGTCATGTCTAAGAGAGAAAGAAAAACCAGTGTGACAAGAAAGGATATTTTGCACATGAACTGATGCTGACTCTAATTAGTCTATATTTAAAACTAATCTAGTTAACAAATATATATTTTGCCTTCCTGTCAAAGAATATTTATTCCTACTCTGGCCCAGATGTACTTCTCATTGTCCCTCCCTGATTTGTCTTTCTTCATGCTTAATGATCACTCACTGTAATCTTTTGTAGTTCTTTCATTTAATTAGAATATCAGCTCTATATGCTGATATCCTATCCTTTTCTGTTTTGCATAATAAATGCCTGTGTGTAAATGAGTGCCTAGGAAGTTAGGCAATCTCTTGTGCTGAAAAACATGCCCGGCACTTGTGAGACACTGAGTTCCTTCCTCTTTTTTTTTTTTCTTTTTGGATCACACCCGGCAATGCTCAGGGGTTTCTCCTGGCTCTGCACTCAGGAATTACTTCTGGCAGTGCTCCGGGGACCATATGGGATGCTGGGGATCGAACCCAGGCCAGCACAGGCCGGCCGGCCGAGTGCAAGGCAAACACCCTACCGGCTGGGCTATTACTCAGACCCCCAACTGAGTTCCTTCCTCAATGGACTAAGCAGTACTACGCACTGTTGAGTATATTGTACTGTTGGGTATATAGCATTGTAGCCCCCCATGTTCTGATATGGATGCTCTACATTTACAAAAATGATCTCTGAATTGGGAACTGAAAGGCTGTACAGCAGGTAGGGTACTTGATTTGCATGAAGCTGATCTGGGTTCAATTCCTGGCACTTCAACTGCCAGAAGTAATTTTTTAGTGCAGAGCTAGAAATAACCCCTGAGTATCCTTTGGTGTGTTCCCCACTAAAAACAGTCTGAAATATACAAGCATTAAAATAAACTGTGGTTGGGGACGGAGTGATAGCCCAGTGGGTAGGGCGTTTGCCTTGCTGCGGCCGGCCCATGCTGGCCAGGGTTCGATTTCCGGCATCCCATATGGTCCCCTGAGCACCGCCAAGAATAATTCCTGAGTGCAGAGCCAGGGGTAACCCCTGAGCATTGCCGGAAGTGACCCAAAAAGTAAAAAATAAATAAATAAATAAATAAACTATGGTAGGCATTTGAATGTTTTCACCCCTCAGTAATCCCTAGAAGAACTCCAAGATGTTTATGTAATCATGGAGCTCATGGACGCAAATCTTTGCCAAGTGATTCAGATGGAATTAAATCATGAAAGAATGTCCTGTCTTGTCTGTCAGATGCTGTGTTTAGCCAAGCACCTTAATTCTGATTTAATTAATAATTGGAACTTAAAGCCCAGCAATATAGAAGTAAAATTAGACTGCATTCTGAAGGTTCATTTATTATTATTATTATTATGATTATTATTATTATTATCCCACCCAAAAGAGCCTAGCAAGCTACCCATGTTGTGTTTGATCTGCCAAAAACCAGTTATAATTACATACTCATTCCCATGACCTGAAGGAATGGTTTGAGGCTCCTTATGTATCCAGAGTGAGCAGATGCCCTTGGGCTACACTAGCTTGTGACAGGATGTTTAGAGATGTTACTGGTGCCCGCTTGAGCAAATTCATGAACAATGGGAAGACAAGTGATACAAGTGAAAAATAATATATAAGCAATTTACCCTTTGTTGCAGTCGCAGAGACTAGCAAGCTACCCGTGCCTTATTTGATATGCCAAATACCAATAACAATTATAGACCTCATTCCCATGACCTGATGTAATGGTTTGAGGCTCTTTATGTTCCTGGAGCAAGCAGATGCCCTTGGGCTCTACTAGCATGAAACAGGACATATGGAGATGTTACTGGTACCCACATGAGCAAATCGATGATGAACGGGAAGACAGTGATACAGTGATAACCTTTGTTAATAAAAATAAATGTTACCATCCTTTCCCACTTGAATCAAAGTAAGCAATTTATACGAGCCATTTAATACTATAGAAAAAAGTATAGAAAGAGCAGTTTGTGATGCAAACAATGTTGTTAGTTTGTGGACAAGTGAGTAGTCAATGCAGTTTAGTTAAGAAATATGAATATGAGGCCTAGCCTAATGCTGAAGATTTAAAGTAATGTTAAAGTTATATTGAATTATAACTATGGTCATTCATGATGCTGAACTTTAATGTAACTATTATTTTTGTTGACATTTGCATATGAGACTAATTGAGCATATATCCTATCATTTTGTTTATATTCTAGAAGTACTTTAAAGGTTCTAAAGATCCAGAGCCAGAATGATAGCCCAGTGGGTAGGGCGTTTACCTTGCACTCGACCGGCACATCCCAGCAGGGGTTTGATCCCTGGCATCCTATAAGGTACCCTGAGCATCGCCAGGAGTAATTCCTGAGTGCAGAGCCAGGAGAAACCCCTGAGCATCGCCAGTTGTCACCCAAAAAGCAAAAAAAAACATTATTTGTATTAATAATATGTGCCCCAAATTATCATCTGTCATAGTTCTGTTGAAGCCAGAACGGATGGGGACGCGGAAGGGGGTGACTTATAATGATAAGGGCAGGTTTCCAGATCATGCTGTTTAGGAACACTTCCAAAAAGAGGTGCTATTTGAATTTGATAAAAATACTAGGAAATTGTTGATTGGTTAGACAAAAAAAAAAAAGATTTGAAAAAAAAAGTTCATATATTCTTTCATAATTGTGTATGCTTGAATGTGATTATATGGGAGGAGATGGGATGGAAAAAGATATGGAACTGATTATGGTCTTGAGTATAATAACAGAGTTACCATTTTGTCCACCAAGTGGTATAAAATTGCCAAACTTTCTTAAGCAAGGTGATATGACTTGAACTGCTCGAATTTTATTTTTATTTATTTGTTTGTTTGTTCATTTATTTATTGCTTTTTGGGTCACACCCACAATTCTCAGGAGTTGCTCCTGGCTCTGCACTCAGGAATTACTCCTGGCGGTGCTCCGGGACCATATGGGATGCCGGGGATCCAATCCAGGTCAGCTGCATGCAAGGCCAACGCCCTACCCACTGGACTATCACTCTGGCCCCAAAATGCTCAAATTTTAAGGAGTGATTCCTGTAACCATAGCATGGCTTATTGACTGAAGAGTCAATGCAGGACTTTGATGCCTTAGCCCTTCACTGATTCCCAAAATTTGTTTACCAGAACACTTATTTTAGAAAATGCTCATGGTGGGACTGGAGCAATAGTACAGTGGGTAGGCTTTGTACATGGCCTACCCACGTTTGATCCCCAGCATCCCATAGAGTCCTCTGAGCTCCACCAGTGACTTTATGCAGAGCTAGGAGTAATCCCTGAGCATCGCTGGGTATGAACCAAAAAAAGTAAAAAGAAAAAAAATGCTCATTGAGAGCATAAAAATGATGATATCAAGTCAGTATGTTGCTCAGTGATGAGGTTCTGGATTATAGCCTTGTCAATGACAAATACTACTAACAATATGTTTATGATTATAATAATAATAAGGTGTGCATCATTAGCTATGTTTTAGAAATGGTAAGTGATGGTTTATCATTTATAATATTTTCATTGTGATCATCACTATTGTAATGATTACTATAATATGCTTTAGCTCTTTCAGTGTTCTTGAATGTGTCATAGATATCTAAAATTGAGGCATGAAATTTACCAGACATGAGAAATGTCTAGTAAATGATCAGACAATTTCCTGATCATATAACCATCAACTATTTCCTCCTCCTCCTATCAGTTTCTTTCTATTCAATACATTACATGACACTCTAGAATTTCAGGAGTGTTTCTAGATTTATGGTCCCTCCCATGATATTTGATGTTCACTGACTCTTCTTCCTCTTGCTTTTCCCAAAAATTGCTGAGAGACCTTCTTTGAAGAGCAGTGGCTATGCTACTCAGGCACAAGTATTTTTTGAAATACCCTCAAAGAGATTGAGTATGCAAAATTTGCAAGTAAGAGGCAGTGAAAAAATAAAGAACATCTGCCCCCAATGTCACTTTCTTTAGTGTTTTTTCCTTGAGAATTCTTTTTTTATCATTTCTGGAAGTGAAAATTTTGTTGATTTTTTTAGATTCTTAAGACATGCTCAATTAACCTTCCCTAAGAATAAAACCTGGACTGATTTATTCTTTTCCTGTTCTGATAAAGCACATTTGAGTATCTACTTTGTTTCCTTTAGGGTCAGGATACCCAAATGGTGCTCAGGAAACATAGTTGTATTGTGAACTGTGCCAACAGGGCAAGTTCAAGCAAGCTCCATGAAGTTCCAAAAGTTATTTTGGTGGTCATCCCACTGGTGTTCCTGGGCCTTGAGGGCTATAACTAGAGATGTTTGGTGGACGTTAAAGGGATCAAGATGAGGTGGTTACATGAAAGGCACTCACCTTAAATCCTGTTTATGCCTCTGGCTCTATGGGTGTCTACATTGCAAGCATTGCAGGCTGTATCCCTTAAGACCCATGGAGCACCACTAAAATGGCCCAGGTTATCTTTGATACTGAAGGGTATCAGCAGAACCATGTCCTTTTGCGTAGACATTAAACTGATCATCTATCTTGTTGTCTCAGAATCACAGATAGTAATTCTAGAGATCCTGGACACCATTAGGTAGAGGGTTCCTTCCCCACCACAAAAGCTTTGTTTAATGCTATACTAGTGTTAAGGTTGTAATGAAAAGAAGACATCATCCTGACTTTGCAAGTTTCAAGGTTAAAACTTATTTAGTCTTTAAAAATGATAGAAGTCACAGAAATGAGAGTTTTCAATTCAAATATTATAAAATCCTAGATTTAAGGCAGACCAGGGTTTTATTGGAACTAGCCATTTTTGTTCTCTTTACAATTTGAAGGATAGTTTAGAATTTGAAGGATAGTTCCTTGAGAAATATGTTATCTTGTACTTTTTTAAAACAGACACATATTTGTTATATAGGTTTCTAGAAGCCTAGAAATATGAAAGTTAACACGAGGCTAGGACTAGAATTTATTCTAGCCCTGGGCCGCCACCCCAGCAGAGCCTCTCAACAAGCCAGATGAACCCCCCACTCCATGAGTGCCGCCATTTTCCACATCCGGACTTTCCTCGCTTCAGAACTCCACCCAGCAGATGAGCATATCACAGCCTGCTCGCAAGTGGCGCGCAGCTCTTCTATAAATGCTGGATTTAGAGGTGACTACAAGAGTATGCCACCCACACGCGAGCCTGGCAAGCTACCCGTGTTGTATTTGATATGCCAAATACCAGTAACAGTTATATACCTCATTCCCATGATCTGATGTAATGGTTTGAGGCTCTTTATGTTCCTCAAGCAAGCAGATGCCCTTGGGCTCTAGTAGCATGAGACAGAACATATGGAGATGTTACTGGTGCCTGCTCGAGCAAATTGATGATGAACGGGAAGACAGTGATACAGTGAATATGAGGCAAGCATTTGCTTACGTATTTATTGAATTAAAACTCATTATTTTACTGCTAGTTTCAAAATATCTTCCATCTTTGTAGCTTTTTAATCAGTTTAATGTAGTACATATAGGTAATGTACAGATGTTTATACACACATACATATACACACAGTCTTATGTATGTATATGTATGTGTGCATATATATTGGGTACATGTATGTGTATATATACACAGATACATATATATGTTCATATGTGTACATATTTTGTGTATATACATTGTGTGTGTATATATTTTCAGTGCATATTTCGTGTGTATATATACTATATATAGTGTTTATATATAATATTTTACTATATACAAATATAAACTGGGGCCATAGTAAAAGAATGGACTCACTAAATAAGGAATTGGTGGAGGTAGAATGGTCACCCATAAGTTTAGGGATTTTCAGAGGTACTAATCTGGTTGGGATATTTGGGAGAGCAGCTGGGCGTTATTGTGAATCTTATTTGATCTCTTATTCTCTAGAATAGTTTATGAGATAGTTACTGATAGAGCTGCAAGCAAGAGCAAGTTGAAATCACTTTTCAAATTTCTGCTTAAGTTGTATTTCTCTAATGATGCTTTAGCGAAAGTAAGTCATCATGTGACTAAGTTCAAAAATAATTTGTGTGGAAGAAATTCACCTCTATATGTTATAGTCTTGATTCATATTGCAAACAATTCACTTTATACCCAGGTACAAAGTAGTGTCTTTTTTCTTCATCTATCAATCATTCTATAGACACAAGAAAGTTTTTGTCAACATTTTCTATTTTTTTCTTTCATCTATGTTATTTTCATATTGGTAAAAATGTGCCATTTTTTTTTCTTGAATCCAATTATTATATCAAAATTTATAGAAGGAAAAATGAATCTTTTTTTCTTTTATCAAGTACCTACATTAGGCTCCTTATTTGTTTTAATCTGTCTCTTTTTTAAATTGCAATCATATATAAACACATTTCCTCAAATATTTTGCCCTAGAAATGAGTGGTGAGAAAAGAGTTAACTTCCATGAAAGGAGACATTGAGATTATTTTTCAAAGATTTCTTATTCCATTAAGAAATGTTCATAGACATTTGTCTATGCTATTCAGCACTAAATTGAAATATGCTTTCTTGGTGTGGTAACCTTACCAGTAAATAAGCTATTTCAGAACACAGCCTTTGTCATGCCTTTGGACTTAGTAAATGTTATCATTTTTCTTCTATTTTTGTTTTTTTTCTTTTCATTCTATACCTGGTGGAGCTGAGGGGGCTTATTTGCGGCTTTCCACGTGGGAATTCCCATAATAGGGTCAGTGGACCCCAGGGGGTCCCAGGGATCAAACTTCAGCTGGATGCATACAAAGTGTCCTACTTACTGACCCTTCCTCCAGCAGCTTTATGATATACTTTTTAATTCCACTTTGCCCTAATGGCCTAAGTACTGGACGCTTGTGACTGAAAGCAACAAGTGGTTCACTGGTACTCTCAGCCCAGGTTCACTGGTACTCTCAGCCCACCGGGTGCCATTCAGAGCAAAAACATTCTCTCCCAGGAAAATCAGACTATGAATTTCTCAGGACTGATCTTGGTTTTTTTTTTTTGTTTGTTTGTTTGTTTGTTTGTTTGTTTTTGCTATTTCTTCTCTCAGACTATTAACAACTGTTTCAAAAGAAGCATATCACACCGGAAATCTATTCATTCTGAGAAGGCCAATTTAAATTTTAAATAAAACTTCAGACAAAGCAAAAAAATGCTCTGCTGTTCATCGTGCTAAGACCACATAGTTTAAATTTATCTAAACGATTTTCTGGTACTTTTGACTAGTAGGAAATAGTAAAAAATAGTACAATTATAAATTGAAGATACTGACAATATGGTTTTCCATAATTTAGAATATATTCCTTTTTAGAAATATGTGCTGATGTCAATGTATGTATCACTGTATCACTGTCTTCCTGTTCATCATCGATTTGCTCGAGCGGGCCCCAGTAACATCTCCATATGTCCTGTCTCATGCTAGTAGAGCCCAAGGCATCTGCTTGCTCCAGGAACATAAAGAGCCTCAATCCATTCCCCGAATGAGTCTATAATTGTTACTGGTATTTGGCATATATATCAAATACAACACGGGTAGCTTGCCAGGCTCTGCCGTGCAGGTAGCATACTCTTGCAGGCATCTCTAAGTCCAGCATTTATTGATGAACTGCGTGGCTGCAAGAGGTCGCGCGAGCTGGGCTGTGATAGGCTGGTCTGCTGGGTGGAATTCTGATGAGAGAGAAGTCCAGATGTGGAAAATGGAGGCACTCATGGAGTGGTGGGGTCATCTGGTTTGTTGGGAGGCACTGCTGGGTGGTGGGCCAGGACTAGAACCCACCATCCCTCCCGAAGTGCCTCGTGAGCAGCTGGTCACAGGGAGAGTCAGTAGCAGCTCTGCCCCATGTCTGCGAGTCTCTGGACTGGCATACCTGAGCCGGATTTAAGAAAGACTGCTGCAGGGTGGAACTCGATGAGCCGGGCACTGATAGGCTGGTCTGCTGGGTGGAGGTCTGATGAGAGAGAAGTCCGGATGTGAAAAATGGAGGCCCTCATCGAGTGGGGGGGGGTCGTCTGGCTTGTTGCGAGGCTCTGCTGGGATGGTGGGCCAGGACTAGAACCCACCATCCCTCCCGGGTGCCTCGTGAGCTGGTCACAGGGAGAGTCAGTAGCAGCTCTGCCCCATGTCTGTGAGTCTCATGAGGTTTTTGGTTTCATGAGACTACATGAAACCTAAAAGCTTCTCATTCAAACACTTGGATGAGTGTCAATGTGTATATATACATATATATGTATATATGTGTGTATATGTATATATAGAGATCTAGAGCTATGCTAAATGTATAAATAAAATCAGTCTGGCTTTAGACTTATTTATTGAAAAATAGTTGGAATATTCTTTAGCAATATGAAAAAGCACAACTAAGAACCTTTGGTAATGGATGGAACAAATTTAATTCAGTACTTGGATCACTCTCAGCAGTGCTTACAGGATCATGTGGCGTTGGGGATCAAAATTGGGTCTCCCACATGGGAAGCATGTTTACACCCCTTTGAACTATCTCAGTCAGAAAAGAAGTTTTAAAGACATAAATTTTACAACAGTAAAAAGAACAATAAGGGAGATAATTAACTAGACACTTTTGGGAAGCTGAGAAGTAGATGAATTAGTGGTATCTGAGCAGAACGGAAAATTCCATTCTGAAAGGACGTTACTGGCAACTAAACCCCAACTAATGGAATAAGGAGATGACACTGGGTATTTTTGGAGTTGAGTATAGTATAAATATAAAGCTACTTAATAAGCACATTAACTGAGAAGCACAGCTTAAATATACACTGTCTTCTCGTATATACCTAGTTATTTACTTTCCTTATTAGTTGTGCAATAATAAATTAGTTTATCGGACTCATTATTCATAAATAGTATCCTTATACATATAAATTTATTTTCATTTATATATCTATAGTGTAGGTCATTTCTCTAATTCATATGATTGTATAAGTATACTTAGTATGTATTTCCTTTCTTATTTTTAATTTTGTTTTAATAACAAAGCCTCTTTTGCGACCTGGAATATATATCCTCTTTTAAAGAGTATGTGTTGAATGGGCCACAGTGTTTGTATAGTGAGTAAGCCATTTTCCTTGCATGGGACTGATCTGGGTTTGACTGCCAGCATTCTATACTGTCCCCAGGTACAAGCCTTGAAAACTGCTGAGTGTTGCCCTTAACCAAAATAAAAAAAAAAAGAATATGCACGTGTTTTATTTAATTTTAATTTACACTAGCCTCTAACATAATTAATTAAAATCATTTGCCAACTCATTACATACACACACAGTTAATTGGAGACCAAAGAATACAATAAAATTATGAATTTCCATTCCTGTTTGGGCTTTATTAACTGGAACTATTAGAATTAAAACAGTAATAGCTAATTTTCTGAGAGCTATGTTGTAACTCCATTTCTCCCAACAAATTATAAATAGTTGAAATACAAAAAAAATTCTTATATTTACAATTGTTAGGAAATTTTGCATACTAAGTTATTAAAATTATCACTGTATCACTGTCTTCCCATTGTTCATCGATTTGCTCGGAGTGGGCACTAGTAACATCTCCATGAGTCCTGTCACAAGCAAGTGTAACCCTAGGGCAACTGCTTGCTCCAGGGACAGGAGCTCGAAACCATTCTTTAGGTCATGGAATTGAAGTCCATAATTGTTACTAGTTTTTGGCATAACAAGTATATAAAACACAGGTAGCTTGCCAGGCTTTGCCGCGTAGGTGGTATAGTCTCAGTAGAAGGCTCTCAACCCGAGCATTTACTGATGGAACTTAAAGGGGGAAGATCAGGTTTTCTCTTGGATGGAGCTCTGAGGAACTATAGGGTCTGGATGTTGAGAATGACTAACTGCATGGTGTGTGGTTTGCTCTGGTTTCTTGCTAGGCTTACTGGGATGATGGGTATCAGTTAGAACCTACCTAGAACTGTATACAGTGTATAAATGTGAAAGATCCTGGGAAGGACCTTATCCTAAAATCAGCATTCTCTAAGAATATCGCACTGCCTCTTTGCGGCTGCGTGCCAAGGGAGCTGTGGGTCTAGCGTGGGTGGGTCTTTCTCTTCCTGGGCAACTGGTATGGAGACGGGTGAAAGGGCAGGGCCCGAAACTCCACTCCGAGTCTGGCCAGGGTGGTCTCTCCCCTTTCCCATGAGAGAAAACTCTTGGAGGAATGTTGGACTCGGTCAGGGGCTGGCCGAGCCCCTTATCGGGAGGTCAGCTCCACGGGTTGCTTCCCACAAAGGGACCGGCAGGGCAGCACAGCTGTGGGTCTGAAGTGGATGGGTCTGGATCTCTTCTGGGGTTGCAAATTTGCTGAGTCTGGTGTGGGTGGGTCTCTCTCTTCCGGGGCAACTGGCATGGAGGCGGAGGAAAGGGCAGGGCCCGAAACTCCACTCCGAGTCCTGCCAACGTGGTCTCTCATAATTGAAAAGGTCAGTTTATTCATTTTGAATTTTTATGATTTCCAATAATATTTTCTTATATGTTATACTCCCATTCTCCATGCCGATTTTAAACATGATGTGCTTAACATAACTGAATATATTTGTGAGTATATTAACTGTTAACAAACAGCATACTGAATATCTCTCTTTTTTTAATATCTCTCTTTTACCTTGGTGGTGCTTATTTAATTTTTCAAATAGCATATTTTCCTTTTACTTAAATTTAAGAGTATAGTTAATTTAAATACAACAAGGCATTTAAAAGTGATCTTTAGGTGGTTATGTATTTACTATTAAATTTAAATTTTAAGATGAAAAATAGTACACACTCTGCCTTAAATAGGAAGAAAATTAATCATTTTCTATTTTCAAAATTTATTTAAGTAAAACCTGTGGCTAGAGGAAATTACTTTCATCTGTCTCTTTTTGTAAACAGAATCTTAGTAGTGAGACAATTAGACCACAATAATTGTTTATCAAGAGGCTGCTTGCAAATCTGTGAACTGTCGGTATATTTATATCAGTTTATTGTTCCTTTCGACATTTTCTAAGAGTTTACAAAACCGAGTTTGAGGTATGTGTATGATGCAAACTCTGGATGCATCTTTCTCAAATAACGTAAAAAATAAATCTGTTGAAGACAAGTTGTGTACAGTATTAAGTTTACATCAGTGAGCTAGAACTTTTTTGTTTTCGTTGAAACATTCTACAAACCCTCTGTCTTTCAGATAGGAAATATTCTGTTGAGAAACTCCTAATGTCAAAGAATATTGAGATTGACATTGTTACTGCAATTTTAAGAGTCCTTTTATTCTTTTCACTAAGTGGCATAAAGCAGTGTGACTGCTTGTTTTACTATCATGACCTGCTTCTTTGTTTCCTTGCTGGGGCTTCTTGTCCTACCAATTAGTACCAATTTTCATTCCCCAAAAAATAGAGCTTCATTCCTTACTTGTTCCCACACTTGCAACTTGCCTTTTGGATTGTAAAATTTCTTATAGATAGGTAGAGCTATCTTATTTTTTATTTTTTTAAATATTTTATTATACCACCATGAGATATAAAATTACAAAGCTGTTCATAAGATGTTCATATTTGGGTTTCAGCCATACAGTGTTCCAGCACCCATCTCTCCACCAGTGCCCATTCCCACCACCAATGTCCCCGATTCCCTCCCTTTCCCTAGCCTGCCCCTATGGCAAGTTCTTTATTTCTTTCTCTTTCTCTCTCTCTCTTTCTCTCTCTCTTTCTTTCTCTTTTCCTTCTCTTTCACATGTGGATTACAATACAGACATTAAGAGATTGTCATGTGTATCTTTTTGCCTGTATTTAATAGAGCTATCCTTTTTTCAGTTAATTCTTTTCTTAGTAACAGGTAGTTAACCTATTTTCACTTTTCACATGCCTTTTGCCAAAATGTATATCTGCTTTGAAGAAGTATCTATTGAAATCTTAAATGGTGTATCATTCTTATTTGCTGTTCATTTTATTTTTGTTAGCCATTAATATATTTAAGATATTATTACCATTTAAAATGTTTGGTTTACAGACATCTTCTCCCATCCAATGGAATGTTTTTTGATTTTGTTTTTGATTTTGTTCAATAAGAAACAGAATTTTTGTTCTTATTGTCTCATTTATTTTAACCTACTTTTTGTTTCCCTTGCTGTTGGAGTCTAGCCTCCAACTAAAACTGCTGTCAAGAAGTTGTATCACTCTTGGGGCCGGAACAATAATACAGTGGGGAGACCATTTGCCTTGCATTTGGCTGACCTGGGTTATATCTCCACTATCCCATATGGTGGTAAGGGGTTCTATTTTGACTTAATTTCATTCTTTTTTATGTGTCTGAAGGATTTATATTTTGACATTTTTGTTATTCCCTCCCTGTTTCCCCCACAAATTTATGTGATCAGTTTATATTTCATTTGTATGTGTGGTAAGATAATTGTAGTGAAGGGGGCCGGAGCGATAGCCCAGAGGGTAGGGTGTTTGCCTTGCACGTGGCCGGCTCATGCAGGCCCAGGTTCGATCCCCGGCATCCCATATGGTCCCTCGAGCACCGCCAGGAGTAATTCCTGAGTGCAGAGCCAGGAGAAACCCCTGAGCATTGCCGGGTGTGACCCAAAAAGAAAAAAAATAATAATTGTAGTGAAAATAACTCTAATTGAGATGAATATTAGGAAGAGATTGACATTAATTAAATATTTGCTTTGCAGCAGGTTTTCCAGCATGTGATTTATGTGTTTTTTCTATCATTTTTGTATGCACAACTAGACAATTGGATAAAAAGAAAAATATACCCAGGGTTAAGTTCAGAGGGCCAGAAGGTATAGTATGGATGGTAAGGCACTGTCATTTGGGAAACTTTGAGCCACAACAAAGTGGACAATCAACAGTAGGGTTATGCGTTGTCCTTGAAATGGTGAAAGATTCTATCCACAGAACCCCATATGTGTCTCCTGAGGACTCAAGGAGTGATCCCAAACGAGAGCAGAGAGTAAGCCCTGAAAATTGCTGATAGGAATCAGGTGCCAGGGAAGGCCTCCCAAACACAGTGGATGTTCTTGGGCCTGAATTCAAGTGAGTGTGCATATTGCAATCAAAGTGTGCAACCTATGTGTGTACTTACAGCCAGGCGGGCAAGGTCCACAATGCTAGGTCTGCAATGAAGTGTCCCTAATCCTGACATCACAACTAAAAAATTAATTGTTGTAATATTTTAATTTAATTTATTAAATGAAAGGGAGTCGAGGCAGAGGGAACAAAATACCTTTTAAAGAACTTGTACCTGGAAGAATTTTTAAATGCTTCCTAAAATTATATTCAAGTGGGAAGTGTGGTTAACATTGAAATCAAAGCAGTCATTTTCAAAATTCTCTAATCATAACATTCTACTTCCCACTCTTCCACAAAGGCAGGTTTAGTATATCATAAAGTAATTATAAAAATGTCAAATTTTGCAGGAAGAATTAAGCAAAAATGAGAAAAAAAATTTTCTGGCTCTGTTTTTTTTTTCTTTTTTGGGTCACACCCAGCAATGCTCAGGAGTTTCTCCTGACTCTGCACTCAGGAATTACTCCTGGCAGTGCTCAGGGGACCATATGGGATGCCAGGGATAGACCCTGGGTAAGATGCATGCAAGTCAGATGCCCTTCCTGCTATACTATTGTTCTGGCCCCTTGGCTCTAATATCTGATCAAAGAGAAAAACTTGGGAACATTTTTAGTATTTAATCCAATTATGTTTAATAAGGTATACATAAGTAGCTTTTAAGACTAACTTTAATTTTTGTCCTATTCAGTCTTACTATTTTTCTTGGAGCAATGTTGGACTCGGCCAGGGGATGGCCGAGCCCCTTACCGGGAGGTCAACTCCATGGGTTGCTTCCACATGGGGCTGGCTGAGCAGCGCAGCTGTGGGTCTGAAGTGGATGGGTCTGGATCTCTTCAGGGGTTGCAAATTAGCTGAGTCTGGTGCGGGCGGGTCTCTCTCTTCCGGGGGAACTGGCATGGAGGCAGAGGAAAGGGCAGAGCCCAAAGCTCCACTCCGAGTCCGCCAGCATGGTCTCTTCCCCATACATGAGAGCAAATCCTTGGAGCAATGTTGGACTCGGCTAGGAGAAGGCCGTGCCACTTACCGGGAGGTCAGCTCCATGGGTTGCTTCCACATGGGGCTGGCCGAGCAGCGCAGCTGTGGGTCTGAAGTGGATGGGTCTGGATCTCTTCCGGGGTTGCAAATTAGCTGAGTCTGGTGTGGGTGGGTATTTCCCTTTAAGTGGCGTGGGTATTTCCCTTTTACTATTTTGGGGGTGTACTCCAAAGCTCGAGTGCTGAGAACACTGACTGCAGGGACTTCAATGAGAAGAGTCATCAAGTTCCACTGGCCAACTCTCTTTTGCTTGGAACACTTTTCCTTAGGGGCGTCTTCTGATACAGATAAAATTATTCTGCAAAAATATTCATTTAACTTACATTACAAAAATACTTCTAAATATATTAACTCTTTAATATGTAGTTCATATATTTAGAAGTTTTTTTGTAATGTAAGTTAAATGAATATTTTTGCAGAATAATTTTATCTATATCAATTCAGATCCCTTTATTTTTCAATACATATCTCATTGGGGTAAATCATTTGCTGTAAAGCATTGTTTCATACAATTCATGCTTCAGTATGTTTCATCAAATTAAATACACCATTGACTTTGATGATAGAGCTGAGATAATAAAGTTATCAGATCCAGAGAAATTTGGAAGATAAAGCAGGAACTAATTGCTATAATATGTAAGAACAATGGCGGATGGTCTTGGAACTTTGTTGGTAGAGGAGATGCTATTGCAACCATATTATCATCCAAAATGATAAAATGTTTCATTCATTTTTATTTTAACATTGAGATTGGATGAACTACATCTTGCTGTGCCTAGGATTTACTTATGACTCTATTTTGTGATTTCTTCTGGGCTTTGGAAACATGTATTCTTTGCAGAATTTACTTAAAAATAAGATAGAAGTCAGTCCACAGTTTAATAATGTTATTGACAATAGCAATCATCATAAAATAGCTAGGCTTATCTTAACTATTATCTTACAATTTTTACATTAAATACTCATTCTGTCTGAGATAACATATTCAAAGTTAGACAACCTTACTAATAATTAGTCACAAAGCTATGAAGTCAGTGGTGGAGCCTAGGTAAAAATCTAAATAGCCTAATCCTAAATTCCTTGACTGATATATTAACTTATACATAAAAATCTCTTGGATATTTCTGGTTGGTTGGATGGATGGATGACTGGATGGATGGATGAGATGGATGGGATGGACAGGATGGTTGGGATGGGACAGAATGGGATGGGATGGGACAGGGTGGGACGGGATGGGATGGGTTGGGATAGGATGGGACGGGATGGGACAGCATGGGGCGGCATGGGATGGACAGGATGGGATGGATGGGATGGGATATATGGGATGGATGGGATGGGATATATGGGATGGATGGGATGGGATGGATGGGAAGGGATGGGATGGGATGGATGGGATGGGATGGGTTGGATGGGATGGATGGGATGGGATGGATGGGATGGGATGGATGAGATGGGATGTAATGGATGGAATGGGATGGATGGGATGGGATGGATGGGATGGGATGGATGGGATGGGATGGGATGATGGGATGGGTGGGATGGGATGGATGGGATGGGATGGGATGGGATAGATGAATGGGATGGATGGATGGATGGGATGAGATGGATGGATGGGATGGATGGATGGATGGATGGGATGGATGGATGGATGAGATGGATGGGATGGGATGGATGAATAGGATGGGATGGATGCATGGGATGGGATGGATGGATAGGATGGGGTGGATGGATGGGATGGCATGGGATGGATGGGATGGGATGGATGAATAGGATGGGATGGATGCATGGGATGGGATGGATGGATAGGATGGGGTGGATGGATGGGATGGCATGGGATGGATGGGATGGGATGATGGATGAGATTGGATGATGGATGGATGGGATGATGGATGAATGGGATGATGGATGGATGTGATGATGGATGGGTGGGAGATAGAGATGGTTGGTATGATGGAGATGTTTTGGATGATGGAGATGTTTTTGGATGATGGAGATGGTTGGGATGATGGGGATGGTTGGCATGATGGGGATGGTTGTTGGGATGATTGGATGGTTGGGATGATTGGGACAATGGGGCTGGATGGGATGATTGGAATTTATGGGATGATTGGGATGATGGGATGATTGGGATGGATGGGATGATTGGGATGGATGGGATGATTGGGATGGATGGGTGATTGGGATGGATGGGATGATTGGGATGGATGGGAATATTGGGGTGATGGGATTATTGGGATGGATTGGATGATGGATGTTGGGATGATGGATTGAATGATTGATTGGTTGATTGAGTGATTGGATGGTTTTTGCTTTTTTAGATCACACCCAGAAATGCTCAGGGTTCTTTTCTGGCTCTGCACTCAAGATTTATTCTTGGCAGTGCTCGGGGGACCATATATGGATTCTAGGGATTGAACCCTAGTCGGCTGCATGCAAGTCAAATGACCTACCCACTGGAATATCACTCTGACCCTGATTTCAAAATGTATTAAAGACATGTCCTCTATAAGATTCTTAGAACTGAAAATAATAAAATAAAATTATTGATCAATATTTTTGAAAGAAGAGAAAATCCCTGTAAAAATGTCCTCCTAAGACATGGTAGCGGCACTTTGTGTTTGCATAGCACTTAATAGTATAAAGCAAATATAACCTTCTTTATATGAGGACTCTTGAGTCTCTTGTGTGTGAAATGTTGCTCCCTCACTTGACTAACGAATAGACGCTAAGAAGACAAGTGAGATTTTGGTGAAAATTATATGATTTGCAGATCAGCAAGGTGAGAATGAGTGAAATCTACTATGTACAGATGGAGTCTCTCTTTAGAAACATCTCTGCCTTAAAATGTGCTATAAAGCTAGAAAATGGTGTTTTCATTTTGTTTTTAATAAATATTTTTTCAATATAACCTTTTATTGACTTTATAGCAGTGCCTTTCTTTCAACACTACCATTAAAGTGCTATAAAGAGGGAAAACAATCATTGTCATTACATTTCTGTCTATCCTAGAGCCCTCTGTTCCATAACTTATTTTCTTTTGTCAGAATACAAAGGGTTGTTTTCACTGGTCACAGTCAATCCACATGGGTGTGCTCTTCCAGCATTAGTTTGTCTCCCTATGACTTACTTACCTTGATATGAAAATGTTCTAAGTTATAGCAAATTCCAAGATTAAATATTTTCTTTTAGTTGTATTGTATTTCATTTTGTATAACGAGATAATTGTTTCCATTTCGCATCTCTCACTTGAGTATTGGGATTTTTTCCATGGCTTTGCTATTGAATCATAGCTGCATGCATCGTTCACATAAATGTTTTAGTCTTTTTTGAGGTAGATGCCAAGGAGAGGGATTTCTGGGTCATATGGTAGATTTAACTTTAATTTTGTAAGTTCCTCATACCATTTTCTGTAGTGCTCATTCAGCGGACAACACTACCAAATAAATGAACTTTCCTATTTCTGCTTGTCACCATCAATAGAAACCTTCTTCTTTTCTCCTTTTTGTTAAGAATTTTGTTTTACTTTGTTTATCATTTTAAATTGCGAGTGAGTCTTGTCAAAAGTTTTCTATAATTCCATTGATAATGGTCACATGATTTTATCCTTTTCATATATTGATGTGATTTATCTTTTTTTTTTTTTTTTGGTTCACACCCGGCAGTGCTCAGGGGTTAGTCCTGGCTCTGCACTCAGGAATTACTCCTGGCGGTGCTCTGGGGACCATATGGGATGCCGGGATCGAACCCAGGTTGGCTGCGTGCAAGACAAACCCCTCCCTGTTGTGCTATCACTCTGGCCCCGTGATTTATCATTTTTATTAATGTGCATATATTAAACCATTCTTACATCCCTGGGATATTACCTTAATTATGATCAAATTGCTTTTAATACTTTGTGGAATTCAGTGTGCTAAGGTTTTGAAGAGTAATTGTGCATATGTGCTTATATGGGATTTTGGTTTATTTTACAATTTATAAGTATATTTGTCTGCTTTTTTCATGAGGAGACTGTTAGACTCATAGAAGCAGCTAGGAAGCATTCCTGTTTCTTAAATTATCTGAAAGGACTTTAGATTAGGTCCTCTTTAAAGATTTGGGTGGGACTCACTAATAACACTAAAGTTCTCTTTGGACCTGAGATTTATTTTGGGTGTGGTTAGTAAAGGGTTTGTTAAAGTTTTCTTTCTGATCATGGTTCAGTTTTTGAGATTTATCATAAGACTGAAAATGCATTCATTTCTTCCAGGTTATCCAGATCAGTAGCATAAAATATTAATAGTTATCTCTTACCTTATTTTGTTTTCTCAATTATGTTATAGTTTCTCCCAATTCATTTCTGTTATGATACTAGACTCCCACCTATTTTTTATGGGGGGTTGCGGGATGCCACTGGGGTCCCTGACAGTGTCAGGACAGAAGTTCTCTTCTACCTCTGAGGATATGGGGGAACAGATGAAAACTCACGAGTCCGGCGCAATTCCAAAAAGGCCTTTAAAAGTTCGGAAGCTCTTCCACAGCACTCCAATATAATGAACGAACTCTAGCTCTGGTCCGAATTTAGACTATACAAAAGAGCCTAAGTCTCCCACCAAAGAGAGAGGATCTCGCCCAAAGGAGTCCTACCCAGAAGAAGGAGCAAAAGGCCAAAAGCCAAAAGTGAAAAGGTAAAAAACCAAGGAGCCAAAAGCCGCAGGGAGCCAAAAGCTGCAGGTGACAAAAGCAAAAGGCCCAGGGGCCTCAAGTCAGTCCCCTTATATACACCAAAGTAATCTGATTTGTGACAGGGAGGATCATGTCAACAAAGAACCCTAAACAGAGTGTAGAAGAGCAGTGCCACACCCTATTGCAGGTATAAACAAGGACTAATCCTGAGATTATCTCTTATGTAAAACATTGGAGAGAGAGGGCTGGTATAAAGTAACACATCTTAATTTCATGAGCTTCATGTAATCTAGATGGTACCCACAAGGTCCTTCTTATTATTATCTGCACCAGGGTGACTCTGAGTATCTTGTTCTCTGTATACTGAAAGGGTCAAATTTGCCTGCTTGAGAGCAAACTAGTATGATCCTTCCTATAGTCTTCCTATAGTCTCAGCGTAGCCAGGGTGGTAGTCTCCTGGTAAATTCTAACTGTCCCATGCTGGGTGCAGTGTGTATAAAGAGGAGCTGTCCCCAATCTAGAAAACATAGAAGTCTTAGTAGATGTATAAATCAGAAGTTATTCAGTCAAGGTGACTTCTATAACTGCCACACCCTCTAGCAGTGTTTAAATAGAAGAGAGGTCTCATTAGAATGAACCTTGGCTTAAATAGATTAAGCTGTGAGTGGGCAAAACACCAAAGCTCCCAGATTAGCTAAATCTGTCATCCAACGGGGGGGGGGGGGGGGTGTCTGACTTAGTATTTTGCAATTTTATTTATTGCTTTGAAAAAAAACAATTTGGTTCATTGAATCTTTTTATAATTTTGATTCTTCTATCCTTTATTTCTTCTTTATTTTATAAACATTTTTGGTCACAGCTAATGGCATCCAGGAGCTACTGTGTTACATAAGTTCTGATTGCTTATGTCTTCATCATTATTTATGTCAAGAATATTTTTTATCTCTTATGTGATTTTCTCTTTGACTCAATTGTTATTCAACCATTTTTTGTTTGGTTTCCAAATATTTCCCCTTGCTGTTTATATTTACATTCAACTATCCTATTATTGTATTCTGAAAAATACTTGATTTCTATTTTCATGACTTTATGGACGTATTTATTGTGCATTTACTCATAATCTATCCAGAGAATTGTCCATGTGGACAGATGAAAAAATGGTTCCTAGGGTTGCAGAACTGGAGTTGTAGTCCCAGCTCTTCCAGTCCCGCATTTAGCATTATTGTTTTCTTTTTAGTTTTTCTCTCTGGTTCATCACTCCAATGATGAGAGTGAAGTGGAAAAACTCATACTATAATTGTTGTGTTGTCAGTGCCTTTTTTTTCAGACATATTAGTAATTTCTAAATAATGTTGCTGTTTCTTAATTGGAACATATTTGTTTGTAAAAATTAAGTTCATAACTGTTTAATCATTGTAAGATGTCCCCATTTACCTTTACTTTCTTTAGTTTGAAGTGTCTGTTCCTCCATGATTAGAGTACCTCTTGCCTGTTTGATATTTCCAACTTTACACTGAGTCTAGTTTATTGTGAAAATTATGTATATCTCTTCTAAATAGCAGACATTTTATTTTATTTCCTGATCCATCCAATAACTTTGGGTCTTTTATTGAGAATTTTAAGTCATTGATTGTCGGGAAACGCCGCCTGGGTCCCTGACAGTGTCGGGACAGAAGTTCTCTTTTACCTCCGAGGACACTGGGAGAACAGATGAAAACTCACAAGTCCGGTGCAGTTCCAAAAAGGCTTTTAATAGTACAAAGCTCTTCCACAGCACTCCAATATAATGAACAAACTTTAGCTCTGATCCGAACTTAGACCTTACAAAAGAGCCTAAGTTTCCCACCAAAGAGAGATCTCGCCCGAGCTGAGTCCTACCCAGAAGAAGGAGCAAAAGGCCAAACAGCAAAAAGCCAAAAGCCAAAAGCACAAGGCTGAGGAGCCAAAAGCCACAGGAGCCAAAAAGCCGAAAGCTGAAAGGCCCAAAAGGTAAAAGTGAAGGGGCCTCAAGTCAGCCCCTTATATACACCAAAGTAATCCAATCGGGAGGGTCATGTCAACAAAGAACTCTAAACAGAGTGTAGTGCCACACCCTATTGCAGGTATAAACAAAGATTATGCCAAGGTCTAATCCTTTCTACCAAGATTATTTCTTATGTAAAACCCTGGAGAGAGGGGCTGGTATAAAGTAATACATCTTAACTTCATGAGCTTCATGTAATCTAGATGGTACCCACAAGGTCCTTCTTATTATTATCTGCACCAGGGTGATTCTGAGTATCTTGTTCTCGTGTACTGAAAGGGTCACACTTGCCTGCTTAGAGCAAACTAGTATGATCCTTCCTATGATCTTCCTGTAGTCTCAGCGTAGCCAGGGTGGTAGTCTCCTGGTAAATTTATGTCCCACGCTGGGTGCAGTGGGTATAAAGAGGAGCTGTGCCCAATCTAGAAAACATAGAAGTCTTAGTAGATGTATAAGTCAGAAGTTATTCAATCAAGGTGACTTCTGTAAGTGCCACACCCTCTAGCAGTGTTTACATAGAAGAGAGGTCTCATTAGAATGAACCTTGACTTAAATAGATTAAGCTGGGAGTGGGCAAAACAACAAAGCTCCCAGATTAGCTAAATCTGTCCTCCAACAGTTGATATTTAGAGAAAATATTGATATAAAGAAATTTATTGATTTTTATGAGAATTTGAGTGTTTCAGCAAGTTATCTTTGTTTCTTTGGCTTTTTCTTATTTCTTCACTTGTTCGTCTTGCCCTTTTATGTAGTGATCAGCTTATATTTTCTTCTATTAGTTTCTTCTAAAAATTTTTGCTCTTTGATGATGTACTTTGCATTTGAAGTTCTAAGCCTATTTACACTATTTCCACCACACTCACATTTATTTACACTTTTAAGGTAGATTTTAAATCTGGGCAGGATTAGACTTTGGGGTCTTGTGTTTGGTGTTGTATTGTATTCAATGACTAAAACTCTGGTTTGAAGCCTATGTTCCTGTAGCTGTGGTATGTCGGGTTTTAGAGCTTAGTGTTAACCAATGCTTCTTGTGGAACAACTATCACTTACCACTTGTCACTTGTCTTACCGTTGTTCATCTATTTGCTTGAGTGGGCGCCAGTATCATCTCCATTTGATGGGAATGAGGTCCATTATTGTTACTGTTTTTGGTATATTGAATACACCCAGGGCAGCTGCCAGGCTCTGTTGTGGCCCTGGGTTCATCCCAGGGTCCAGTCTTTTCCTATGTCATAGGAGCAACCATCTAGGGCCCACGGGCAAGAGCCTTGGTTGTAGATAAGCCTGTCTCTTGTCTGCCTCCTGCCAACTCAGCCGGATCTCCCAGAAATGGTAGCTAGCTTTTCCGGGAAACTTCATAACAGGTTAGCACAGAGGAATCTGTCACTAAGTATAGTAAAGCTTTGCTTTCATGGAAGTGTAGTGAAACACTTTATTCTTGTCCCTCGTTATTTACTGGTAATCTTATCATTATAGTATAACATCATTCATCTTCATCTGCATTCAAGTCATCAATTAGTATCTAAAGCTGAGGTATATATATTTTCTCAGTTTAAAAAAAAGAAGCCTAATAAATTTGCATTCATCCAAAAATCACAATGCAGACTTCCAATGTCTGAGTCATTTGCATTGAACATGTGTTCTAATTGTGTCGATGTGTTGGCAAGGCATTCTGTGGATGCTAATTCTAATCAATTCTGTCTAAACATTCTGGATTTCCTGTCAATTGCTATGCTAGGTTGTTGACAGTACCCCTGCCCATCTTTGTGCAAATGCCTACCAGTACTGCCGCTTTAATACCCTAGATTGCAAGTAAGTTGACAGATCTCTTCATTTATGTATTTTGCTTATGTACCTTGTTTAAGTGGGAAAGATTATCCTATGAAGTCTGCACTTCAAGAGTATTATGTTTTCACAAATTTTTCTCCAGGGTAAACTAAAATGTGTATTTTCCCAGTTAATATGAACTAAACTGATACCTTAATTCTTTTTTCTATATACCCAGTATTTTCCAACTAATATAATTTAGTTAAAAGATATTTATATATTACTGATGATTGTGTTACAAAATCTCCATGTATATAATATGTGATAGTTATCTTTTGTCCCTAAAATATTTGACACTAGAGGAACTAAAAAAGAATAGTGTAACTTAGAAGGGAAAATATGGCTAAATATTGTGCAGACAGCTCTCTTTGTATTGTACTGAAATAACAAATTATTGATATATAAAGAGAAACTAGAAGCTATGAGTATTGGCCTCTACTCTACTTCTTCTTCCCTGCATTCCTGCTCTATTTATAACTACTAGTTTTTCTCACACTCTATTCTTTCTGATTGTTAAATGTTTTTAATGGCTAACATATGCAAATGACCCAAAAAGCCATAGAAATTATTTCTACAGTTTAAGAGATCAGTCAAAGTTGGTAGGTCATGTTACACAGAAGACCATTTGAGTTAACTTATAAATCTCATTCAAAAGTTATTTGCATAATGATGTAAATAAATGCATTATATGTAGGCCTTTTATCAAAAGGGGTATTCAGAGAAATTCTCAATGAATAGGTACCCAATACTCTGAATTTCTACCTACTTATTATCACTTCCTTCTTCTCTTTCATTCGTGGTTGTGATTGACAGGAGATTGCAGACTGTTCAGTTTCAGCACCTGAGTGCTGGCTACTCAAAACCTCCATCTTTCAAGGCAGGCACTATACGGTTGAACCATTCCTCACATGCTCTATGCTTAGGGATCACTCCTGGTAGGGTCGGGAGGACCATAAGTTGTGCCCCAGTTGGAACCTGATGAGCTTCACATAAGGTATGAATACTACTATCTGTAGTGTTTTCACAGCTCTGAGCTAATACAGTTGAAAGATAGTTTGCCCTTTACCAGTCATTTTCCTCCACTAAGTCATCCTGTATGCTGTATACTTGATCTGTGATTGCATGAAGAAACTAATAGCTTGTAAAGTTATAAATTATTAGTAGCTAATAACCTGTATGCTGTGTACTTGATATGTGGTTGCATGAAGAAATTAATAGCTTGCAATGTTATTAGTAGCTAAATTTATATTGATATTTCTATTTGTTTTCCCATCTTCTAAAATAAAAGCATGGCAGGGTCGTTTTCCCATGCTTAGTTACTATACCCTCTAATAGACTTTCCTTCTTCATTGACTATATTTCATGAATTTGTTCCTTTCACAGATTTTTTTTCAGAAACAATATCCTAACCCTGACTTTTACCATCATCAGTACTTTCTAAATTTGGTTTTGGGTAATATTCATAGCCACTAATCTATTAATGAGAATTTTTTGATAAAAAAAAAAAAAACTGCTGCAGGGTGGGTGTCAATGATCCGGGCTATGATAGGCTCGTGGCCAGCTGGATGGAGTTCTGATGAGAGGGAGGTCCGGATGTGGAAAATGGCGGTCCCTTATGGAGTGGATCATCATCTGGCTTTTTGCTAGCCTCTGCTGGTGTGGCAGGCCAGGGCTAGAACCCGCCATCCCTCCTGGGTGCCTCGTGAGTGGCTGGGCTCAGGGAGAGCTGGTAGCAGCTCTACCCCACATCTGTGAGTCTCTGGATCAGGATACCTGGGCCAGACTGAAAAAAAAAAAATGCTGCAGGGTGGGTGTCGATGATCTGGGCTGTGATAGGCTCTTCTGCTGGATGGAGTTCTGGGCCAAATTGAACAAAAAACCTGCTGCAGGGTGGGTGTCGATGATACAGGCTGTAATAGGCTGGTCTGCTGGATAGAGTTCTGACCAGAGGGAGGTCCGTATGTGGAAAATGGAGGCCCTCATGGAGTGTGGGGGGGTCATCTGGCTGTTGCGGCGCTCTGCTTGGTGGCAGGCCAGGGCTAGAACCCGCCATCTCTCCCAGGCACCTCGTGAGTGGCTAGGCACAGGGAGAGCTGGTAGCAGCTCTGCCCCATGTCTGTGAGTCTCTGGATCAGCATACCTGGGCCTTATTGAACAGATTTTTTTTCTCAGATGTTCATATCCTTTCTTAATGTAGAAGAGGAAACCATATTCACATTAGTGAGTGCCATACTCAATGCCACATGATGGGAAGTTTCTCTGTCCTTTAAAGGAGCTCTTTAACACTTCTTACAAAACTGTTTCTAAGATGTTGCCTGGCCTTGAAAGTGGTTGTCTTTCCATGAAGTTCTTTATAGTTCCTCCAAATATGAATAATATTCTAGATGGATACAATATTCTTTGTGAGATATTCATTTTGTTCAATTTTTGTACTATTATACTGCCATATTGTTCTGGGTTTTAGAATCTCATTTGATAAAACTGCTATACATCTTATAAAATTCACTATGTTTGAGACATCCTGTTACATTATTGTTGACATTTTTCTCTGAGTTTAGATTTTATTATTTTGGGTGTCTTGGAATTATTCTACTTGGGTCTATTTCCAGTAGTCACCTTTAGCCGCTTGCATCTTGGTGCCTGTAATCCTCAACTCTATTCTTCAGGAGCTCTGATAATTCTTACTCTATTCTTCTTGAACTCATCTCTTAGTACTCTAGGAAGTTGTTGATTTCTATTCAGAATATTTCCACTTTCACTCTTTCCTAGAAAATTCCCTCCTTATCACTTTATAACTCCCCAATCTTTAGCTCAGCTTCTGTTATTCTGCTGTCCAGAGCATCTCTTCACTTGTTCTTTTTCATTTCTGTTTTGAGTATTTTAGTTGTTATTTTTTTTTCATTTTCCCCTCATAGTTTCTTTTAAAAAATTAATTTTATTATCACACCATGAGATAGACATTTACAAAGCTCTTTATCATTGGGTTTCAGTCATACAATGTTGCAACATGTCCCCCCCACCAGTGCACGCTTTCCCAGAACCAATGATCCTGATATACCTCCCCATAGTTTTTTTACTTTGCTAACTACCTATGCTATCATTTATTTGAACTCATGAACATTCTTATTATAGTATCATTAAAGATGCTGTCTGATAATTTACTGGTATAGTTTATGTCGCCAGTGATATTGTTTGTGTTTATTGTGCTCAGTGGGTTTTTACTTGTTTACGCATTGATTTTGTGGCATTTTTGCTGTGCTGAGTTATGTTTTTGCAGTTAACACTCCTTGAAGATGCCAAGGAATTATGCTAATAGTTACACTTTGTCTTGTCCAGCCTTTGCAGATTGGCACAGACAATAACTGAGCAACATGTAACTTGTTCAATAGATCTGTAGTTTCAGAAGTGTAATGTGGGTCCATAGTACTCTGGTCATCCTGCGATGAAGAAGCTCTGATGTTCAAGTTCTGCTTTCCTTTGACTCAGTGATATGAGCTGGCTGTAATGCCATGTGGAATTGTGGAGCAGCAAGGAGAAGGTCAGGCAGGCAGTGTAGTGTGGGCACTTAATATGGGGCAGGGTGGGTGTGAAGGCTGTTGGGAGTCCTCTGGGCAAAGAAGGCTCTGTCTCTTGTTCAGAATAGGCCCATCAACTGGAGACAGATCTCACCTGAAATGGCAGAGCAGCAAACAAAAGGTCATTTTCTACCCAGAAAAAATATTTTTGTATATTTATGAGATATCCCAAGGCTTCATAAATTTTTCCATGTTACAGAAAATGTCTATATTAACATTGTGATAGTCATAATTAGAATGAGAATAACTTACTGAGCTGTTAAATCTCCTTATTAACTTATTATTTTAAATTAATGAAAGAAAATAGAATCCATCATCAAAGCATGTGTTCTTTAAAAATCAATGAGGGAGTTGTTCTCTGTATCGCACTTTCCACTTTAATGTTTTCCCTGCCTGGAAGCTTAGACAGAAGCTTTGTTAAGTCTTTTGATGTGCATTTGTAATTTCCATGATGTATATGAACTAGTTTCCCAGTATAATCTAGGTACTGGAACTTGGTGTTTCATACTAGAATTCTAATTGCTACGTCCCTCTTCAGTGTCATTAATCTCTTCCTCCAAAGGAATAACTTTTCTATTTTCACATTTATCTTATTTTTCTAGCTAAGGATAATTGTTTTTCATATTTTCTTTAAAGTTATGAATTACCAATACATACTAATCATTGGCTGTTGAAATCATTGACCTTTCTGTGTTTTCAGAATATTTTTACCTTAGTGAGTGTAGCATTTCTTTTTTTCTCATTGGTATTAAATGTACAAATCAAAATTATTAATATACATATGGCCCCAAAAGCAATATTACATATATTATATATGCACTTATTGTTGGATTAGAGCTTCCAATGAATAATATTAATTCTCAGCCCTTAGATTTAACAAGTGATTTATAGATTTGTAAATGAATGCTCACATATATATTTTATTTTCTGTGCCTTAATGCTGTCAAGATTATAACTACTACAATTATATTAACCAAAAGGTGAGCACCATGTTTGATGATCAGTTATATTGGTCCTTGTAGACATCATGCATTTTGTATTTGGGAATTTATTACATGTGTTTCATTGTTTTTTGTTTACATCCTGCCAGATGTAAGTCCTTTAATTTAACAGGACTTCTGGCAAGCTTAGTGGCCTTTCGGGGTCCTGGGATTGAAACTTGACAAGCCACATAAAAGTAAGCATCTTACTAACTGTACTATTGCTCTTGACCCATGGCATGTGATAAAATTGACCTATGTTTAGTTTTTGTCTTTAACTATTAAACTATGAGTATTGTTCGGTACTCACACTTTGACTTAACATTTTTCATGTATAGACCTGCTTATATAGTCAGGTATATCCTTTTGATGTACAGATAAAATGAACATTAATATTAATGCTAACTGGAAATACTTCTCAGCACAACCCTTGTGGCCATATTGTTTACCTACTAATGACACTGAAAAAGAAGAAAGTACTAATATATCTGCAAGTGAAAGCATTTTGCAAGTTTACGAGTACTGGATTTATATGCAGCCCTTCAAACTCTGTATGTTGCCCAAGTTACTTATGCTCCCTAATCTCTCTCTCTTTCTTACACAGACACACTCACACAAACACACCATCCTCCTCTATAAAGCTGATGACGTAACAATTATGTCATTATTATAATAATATGAAATTTACATGCTATTATATGTGACATGTATAATCTCCTTAGTTCAGTAAGCTCACTTAATAAAAAAAACCCAGAAATTTTATAAAAATTACAATAAAATTACAATTGAATGAAAGAGACCACAGGAATATGAAAGTACACAGGCCTGAAGGAAAGAGAGAAATGAGAAAATAGAGAAACAGTTGGAACAACAAAAAGGGGATAGTAAAAGAAATATAGTGGGGCTACTATTTCTTTAGAGTGTGGATGTTGAAAGAAAAATATCCCTTCTAATCTAACATATAAATGAGCCAAATAAGCTGCACAATCAGTAATCATTATTTTATCTTACTGTGTCAAATCCAAATACTTAAAATTCAGAATTTCACAAATCCCTCCAAGTACTGAACTCAGATGCTTTCATTTCTGAAATGTGGAGGAATAATTCACTATAAAACAGTAAAAATAATGCAGCTGAACTTTAAAATGTTTAAATGCCACATGTGGGTTGTGTAGGAGCTGAGAATTCCTAGGTGCCCTAGATACCAAATGAATCTGTAGTTACTCCTCTCTTTTTATCCTTCAGTCTTCACTGAGTTCATTAAAACACTTAAACAAGAGCAATAAACTAAGAGTTGCATCTGTGAAGAATAGGTAATCTAAGTCACAGTCACATTCTTAATATGAGGACTAAGCGCTCAGAAGAGCTTTGCATCCCGGATCTCTCAGTGAACAAAGCACCAAGTGTCATGATTTGGCAGCAAAGGATACTTTGCCGAAAAGATCTTGTGGCAGGAAATATCCGGTGTCAGGTATATTAACAGCAGACTGGAGTTAAGCTGAGGAGTGTTCAGGGGAGAACTGAGACTTGAGGCTATTGGCATACAATGAGCCCTACAAGTCTTTTATTCTCTGTGGTTCAGTGCCTGCTGTCTTTGATGGCATGAGTCATAGTTGAGAGGAAAGATCTCCACAGAGCCTGTTGAAGGGAACCTGAAGAGAGCTTAGTAGGTTCTAGCATGCTGTGAGTAGATTGAGCACTGGGTCAAACCTCCAAATTTTGCTATTTCCACACATGAGGTTAGGAAGCTGCAGGAAATGAACAAGTGAGACACACACACCCTGAAACCTCTGAGGACAAACTATGACAGCCAAGGTGTCATGAGCGTGAAAGAGACAAATAGATTCTAATATGCTTAAACACTTTAATTTATTGGAAAATAATTTACACAACCAGTACCATACTGCCTCTAAATTTACTTAGGATATTCCTGAAATGTTATTTTTAATTTATTTGATCACTGTCACTGTATCACTGTCTTCCCATTCATCATCGTTTAGCTCGAGCAAGCACCAGTAACATCTCCATATGTCCTGTCTCATGCAAGTAGAACCCAAGGGCACCTGCTAGCTCCAGGAACATAAGGAGACTCAAACCATTCCATCAGGTCATGGGAATGAGGTCTATAATTGTTACTGTTATTTGGCATATCAAATACGACACAGGTAACTTGACAGGCTCTGCCGTGCGGGTAGCATACTCCTGTAGTTATCTCTAAATCCAGCATTTATTGATGAACCGTGCAGCCATTTCCGGGATGTGATAGGCTGGTTTGCTGGGTGGAGTTCTGATGAGGGGGAAGTCCGGATGTGGAAAATGGAGGCCCTCATGGAGTGGGGGTTCATCTGGCTTGTTGTGAGGCTCTGCTGGGGTGGTGGGCCAGGACTAGAACCCGCCATCCCTCCCCCGGCGCCTCATGAGCGGCTGGGCACAGAGAGAGCAAGTAGCAGCTCTGCCCCATCTCTGTGAGTCTCTGGATCAGCATACCTGTGCCTAATTTAAAAAAAGACTGCTGCAGGGTGGATCTCGATGAGCTGGGCTGTGACAGGCTGGTTTTCTGATTTCTAGAAAAACCCTAATCGCTTCCTAAACTTAATCCCTTTTTCAAGGGCCTTTGTTTCATCAGCTACTGTTCTGTGTTGCTAAGATATTATTTGATATTGTAGAGATTTCTTTAATCATTATTTTACTACCTGTGTCTATCATAAAAGTAAGATGATAAATTTGATCCCTGTATTTTATGTCTATATCTCGGCAGCCGTGGGCTGCCATGGGCCCCTTGCCCCAAAGCCCCAGTGCTGCATCTTCCCTTCCTGACCTGCATGCATGTATTTTGGCACTCTCTGGAGTATTTTTCCTGTAGGCTGTCTCCGAGTTTTGCCTTCCCTGTGGAGAATTTTGTGACCATTTTGCTCCCTTTTCTTTCTTGCTGTAATAATTTGTAGTAATTTGTTTCAGGCTCCCCAGAAGCACAGGAGAACCTTGGCCATTTTTTTTTCTCATTGCGTTAAAAGAATACATAATTCCTGGAGTCTTAGCATTAAATGATACCATTTGCTGTTGCAATTCCCTCTTCTGCTTAAACAGATCTACGGCTCGCTGTCCTGTAGAGCACGCTTTCAGTGGTCTCAAATAAGACTGCTGCTGTCACACTGATCTCAAATTCAGGTTTCTTATTGCTGATGATAAATTTGCTGCTTGTGGTAAGCCTGGCAGCTCAGCTGGAAAGGAAAATTTTGCAAACTACGCAACTTTCTTCAAAGTTTGATAGACTCCACCTCCCATGCCCAGGAGACTACAAGTTCAAACCTTTCAATATCTAAACCTAGGAAAGCATGCAGCCAAGTGGTGGCCATCCAGGCCCATAAAGTTCCTGTTTCTAGCTGGTCAGTCTCCAGTTGAGCCTCCAGTGCATCACAGAGATGAGCATTTTCTGCTGCTACTTTTAGTGTGGACAGTTTTGCATTTGTTAAATTAAAGGTCCACCTCTTTTTTCCCATATTTTAAGGATCTACTTTACACCTGTATCTTCCTTTTATATGAATTCAGTTCTTATGGCCTGTAATTCTGTTCTAGATTTCAGTAGTTTTACATCATTACCACCTGGTTTTCTCAGTGGATAATTTGTCATTATTTTGCTTGACACATGGAAAACTTTGATTTCTTTGACTGATATTTCTTTTAATACATCTTTCAGGTAAGGGTTATTTTGTTTACTTATGCATCTTTGACCAGTCTTTTGCCTCTCATCTATATATCGGCTGATGTCCACTATAATTTTACTGAGGTTAGTGGGAACTTCTTTTTAATTGTCCTTGGCCAACGTAGGCCTTGCCATCTTCTTGTTATGTAATTTGATATCCACCACGGTTCTTTTATCATAATTTTGAAGTTTCGCTTTTACTACTTTTTCAAATATTCAAATATTCACTAGTCGGGCTTCAGTTTTAATTCTTTTTTCCCCCTTTTACTGTGGAGCCACCTTGTGTGTACGCTTTCAAACTGTTACCATTTATTTACCTTAGCTTGTAGCAAATTAAACACCACCACAAGATTTTCCTCTATAGAGGCATGAACAGTCAGTATAATGGGACCCAATGAAGTGGTGGCGCTAAATATGACTTTGATATATTTCTTATGTAGATGTCACTTGATACTGTTGATCCCACAATAGTCTTAGCAAGACCCTTAATTCACCTAGCTAATAAATTTTCTCCATGCCTATATAATCTTGTAAGCCTACCTTGCATTATCTTTTACACCTATCAGTTGAAAACATCGATTTCCTGCGGGTTAGGTTCCTACCAATCAGTTTCTGCCAGCTACACCAACTGTCATGAGCATGATAGGGACTAGTGAAGTCAGATATGCTTAAACACTTCTAAATTATTGAGTAACAATTCACACAGTCAATGCCATTCCTAAAATCATACATATAATTAAGCCGACCCAACTAAGAGCATTCTTAAAACTAATACAACATTCCACATCATATTTCACCTATGTTGACTGAATCCAAAGCCAAATATTCTTAATCTGACTTGTCTTAGGCGGCCCATGAGCACCTCAGTCTCAGCTCTGGGCCATTCAGTCCACCAGATGTGAGGGTGGCAGAGGAGCAAAAGTAGTCACTGGTACTGGCCCTCGGGTTGGAGATAAACTGGGCAGAGTACATTCCAGTCTTAGGCAAAATGGGGACAAGATAGACAGGTCCCGGCTCATGCCAGGTCCCAATTACGTTGAAGATAGGGAGGAGATCCAGAGGTTCCATCTGAGCTGAAAGGTGCTGTCAGTAGATCGTTATTTAAGGGTTCATTGTGCAATCAGTTTTGGAGTGTCATCAGTCAAATCAGTCTGTCAGAGTTCAAGGCAGGTAGCATCGCCCAGCATTGACAACCAGATCTTTCAGGGCTAAACCTGTGCCTGGTATAAACTGCATCACACACAGGATTAAAAAATTTCACAAAATGGGGTAACTTTTGTATACACTGAATGGAGTGCCTTGTATTCTTAACATAAATCAAAAGTACATTCTAAGAATATTCACCTAATACCCATCTGATAAAGAACCTGCCATAGAGGCAGGCTAGGGAAGGGGAGGGAATCAGGGACATTGGTGGTGGGAAATGGGAACTGGTGGAGGGATGGGTTCTGAAACACTGTATGACCGAAACCCAAATATAAACATCTTATGAACATACTTGTAATTGTATATCTCACTGTGCTATAATAAAATATTTTAAAAAATACATTTGAAGTTTTACTAGTGCTTGTTGTAGTAAAACTGCTGCATAGTATTCCATTATGCAGATATACGAAAGTTTCTTTATCCAGCCATCAGTTCTTAGGCACTCTGTTTGTTTCCAGATTCTGGCTATTGTGAATAGTGCTGCTATGAAAATAAAAGTGCAGATGGTGTTGCTGCTGTGTGTTTTTTGTCTTCACAGGGTGTATTCCCAGGAGTGATATGGCTGGGTTGAACGAGATCTCAATTTCTAGTCTTTGGAGGAATGTCCATATTGTTTTCCAAAAGGTTGTATCAGTCAACATTCCCACCAACAATGGATGGTTGTCCCTTTCTCCCTGCATCCACACCAACATTTGTTGTCCTTGCTCTTTTGGATATGTGCCAGTCTCTGTGGTGTGAGATGATATCTCATTGTTGTTTTGATTTGCATCTCTCTGATGGTTAGTGATGATGAGCATTTTTTCATGTGCCTTTTGGCCATTCAAATTTTT